>JANPXK010000996.1:0-65121 GCA_024704745.1 Rosa lucieae
ATAATCTTCAGTAGCTAATTCATGGCAAACCTGTTGTTCACACCCTCAATACCCTCCAAGTACAAGTCTTCAGTTCTTTTCAACAACATTCTTAGACCTTGGTCCACTTCATTGCTGATAGTGAGCTGAAGCTTAAGTGCATTGAAGGTTTCATGGACATCATCCCATTTCCATGCAGAACCAATACATATTTGGTATCTTTCTAGCTTATCTGAGAACAAATCTTTTGGAAGAATATTAGCATCTGGAATGTGTATTTGTAATGCAGTTAGCTGAGGCAAGTGCTTTAGCTCTTCAAGGTTAGCATTACTTCTTTCTGTACTGGTGACTCCTTTAGCCTCCCACCGGTTGAAGCTATTTTTTCCAATTCTCAACTCTTCTAGTCTTTTCAGCCTTGAAATGACATTAGGTGAAATTACTTTGAGGTGAGCAGCCAGTCAAGTCCAACAGTCGTAGACGAGTCAATTGCCCTATATTTTTGGGTAGTTGTTGAAATTTAGATTGTGCAAGGCTAAGAATTTCTATGTTCCGTAGCTCTCCAATTAGAGCAATGTCTCCCAAGGTGCAGTTATGTAACAATAATGTCTGAAGACTTTTTAAGAATCTAAGAGATGGAGGTAGAGATGGGATACATAGACGAGTTAAATCCAATACCCTGAGTTTCTTCATCTCTTCAAAAAAGTCACATGGAATTTCCCAGGAGGAATCATCTGTAGTACAACTGTCTAAATGAAACATAGATAGTTCTTGGCAGTGCAAAACTTCTGGAAGCTTGGGAATATTGCATTCCTTAAGAGAGATCATAGTGCACTTTTCAGAGAAATCTTTATCTGGCCATTCTTTTAACTCACTTCCATGAACTACTGATAACACATAGTTATTTTTAAAAGCAATCCCTTTGGCAACATCTTGAACAAAATCATGCATTCTAACCCAAGAATTATCACCACTGCCACTGTCTAGCAATAGACAAGAGCTTTTAAGTTGTTCAAGTAATGCATGCAGTGCATCCCGTGCTTCTTCTATTGTATTAACATTTTTAATCAAACTCAAACCCGTACCGTATTTCAACAAGTCCATGAAATCAACACTGTTCGTGGTCTGAACCATAATTGCAGAGAGCAAGAACAATGACTTAAGCTCCTCATTATCCAATTTATTGTAACTCCACTCAATAGCATAGTAGGCTTTCTTTGTCAATCCTTGTCCATCAAACTTCTTTAGGCGTCTTAGGGCATCTTTCCATTCATGTATTGTACCATTTTTTAGAGCTCTTGCAACTGTAACAACCAATACTGGCAAACCTCCACACCTTTTGGCTACTTTGGTTGCTATAGTTTGGATAGCAGTATTTTTAACAATATCACCTGACATCTTCTCAAACAAAGTCCAAGTTTCTTTTTCGTCTAAAACGTCAATAGGGAACTCTTTTTGTGTACCCATATCAGAAGATAATACTCTTGGACTCCGTGATGTCAAAAGTATTTTAAGAGTTGACAAGGGAGGAAGCCCCACAGCCTCCAAGTCAATTCTTTCCCATACATCATCTAAAATTAGAAGCATCTTCTTGCCTTTTATCCTGTCACATAAATGCCGTGCTCTTTTAGCTTCTGTCTCATTCTCACGATGCTCCATACCTAGGTTCTCAGCAATCTCTTTTTGAAGTCTTTCAATGCTTGGATTCTTCTTCACATCTAGTACCAAAACCACATCATCAAACAACTTCTCATGTTCTGTAACTTGCCTATAAACTTGTTTAACGAGTGTGGTTTTCCCAACACCCCCAATACCATATACCCCAATCCTGCAAATCTCAGAATTTTTCAGTTCATCCATGATTTCCTTCACGACTGAGATCCTGGAATCAAACACCTCAATATCTTTAGTAGGTATGCTGCACACTTCTTTAGGGTTAACCTCGTATGCAAAACTGGAAAAATCTTTCTTTTCATGGAGTTCAGCAACATCCTGAACCAATTTTGTTGACTTCCTACTTAGCTGATGACGGAGCTTTAAATTAGGACAAAAGCCATGGAGACACTTGACATGGCGTTCATCTTTCAAGATATCTCTTGCCTCCCCAGTAATCTTGTTCACATCCTTCAGCCAGTCGGTTACAAAAGCTTCAACTTTTCTCCCTCTTCTTTCTTCTTGGTCAATCTTGCGCTCCACTCTCTCTCTTGTAGCATCCAAGTCGCTCAATTGACTCTGTAATTTTTTGAGGTTCCTGTTGTAATGGATTAGGTAACCCACTTGGCGTGCAACTGGGGCAACTGTGTACTCAGCAATCTTTCCAACAATTCCAGTACCAATTGCAACAAGAAACTCCATGTCTGTTATTAAAAATATATCAAATCAATCTTATATACACGTCCATGATAGAAAAAATATGAAATGATATTCAACTTAAAGAACAGATCACACTACTACAAAACAGGACAAAGGGGCAGATATGTTGGGCACAGAAGAGTTATGTACCCAGAACTGATAAAAAAAAAGCCACAGATGAGCACGTATTTGACAATTGAAAGATTGAGGCCGCAATTCCAGTTTAGGGACAGTTTCACTCTAAATTCCAGTTGTGGGGCCGCAATTCCCCAATATTCTTTATTACGAATAAGTCCTTGTATACCACAAAGGTGACAAAGCAAACGTATCTTTAGTATCACCGGCAGAGATCTATCACCACCGACGGTAGTGGCCCTCTCTCGCTCTCTCAATTTCTTTTGAAATTAGAACACCCATATGGAGACTTGTCCCCAAAGTGTCTGGATTTGCCATATCTTTATCGAGCCACTGTCCCACGCTGTTCTTCTGGTTTATCAAGCGTTTCGGTAGGGTATCTGATGCTGGGTAGTGGGCTATGGTTAAGATTTAAGAAAGAAAGACCAGTCTCCGGGCCATCAACCAGATAAGGTACTCCAATCACTTCCTCAATTGTTGTTTGTGTGAAATTGAAGGACTGGGTTTCAGTTTATTTGTCAAGGGAAGGTAGTTTGTGCATTGAAGGCTTGAATTAGAGGGTTCTGTGGTCAATTTGTGGGGTAGTTTGGATTTGAAGTGATTTTAGGGTTTTTATTTGAGTAATTGGTGAGCAAACCATTTGAGTCTGAGAATTTGACTTCTTTGGAGCAATAGGTTTAAACTGTTTTTTTTGCTGAAATTGCAGGTCGTGCTTAGGATTTGAGTTTGGGGTTTCATATATGTCAGAGTAAACAAGAATCTCAGTGTTTAGATTTCGATTTTATAAAGGCTCAGTTTTTATTTCTTACTCAATGTTAGATATCTAGATTTCAATTGGAAGAAACCCAGTTGACATATTCACGCCTTGGTGGCTTCCCTTCCACGCATTCCTCTGTTATTATTAGTGTTTTTATTATTGTTATTGTTATTGTTTGAATCAGGGGACTTTTGGATTTAGTATTTGGCTTAACTGTGGTTTATGCTAACCTTGTAATGTATGATGTCCAGCTATCAATGTTCACATCTCTCTTTCTCTATCCATCGTTTCCTTGATCCTATTAATTTGATGAAACATTTTTTGATAACTAAAGATTTGAGCTGAAATACTCTTTAGTGATTAACGAATTGAGGGTATATGCCATTTATTTCAGCTTGCTTACAGCCAAAAGTACTTGTAATAAGCGGTTTGTATGAAGAGGAATGTTTTTTTTTTTTGGTTAACTATGAAGAGGAACGTTAACATGACTCTGTACTCGTTAACCATGCTCACCAGCATACAGTTGATGTTACAACAATATACTAGAAAATTAGCATTTATCTTATGGGTTCTAGTCCAGAGCTTATGTTTAGACAGATGGCAACAAGGGCACCAACAGTAGATTATTTCCAGTCTGACAGTCTAGTACTGCAATCTACTAAGCTTCATTAGGAAGGGATATGTTTCACTTGATTATCAGATAGTAATGATATGAATTAGTTCGATTTAATTAATTAGAAGTATTAACGTCAGATCATGCATCAGTGCTCATATTCACTTCATTATTTTGCCATAATGTTTGTGCACACTTGTCTTTGCATATGGGTCTGAAGTTTTGAACCAAAACTGGAACAAAATTCTTACTTTTTCAAGGGGTGAGGAGTAGTGAACAAAACTTTGCCTCAATTAAATTACAAGGGTGAACATCATCTTCGTTACAGTTGGATAGGCTCAAGTCCCTTGCATTGGGATAGAGAAGCAGGGTGTCATAGCCATCCATAGGGTTAAAGGGAAGAGTAAGTAGTTGGGAGTTGGGACAGTGATGTTATCACTATGAAGTTAGTGAGAAGGAATCTAGACAATCTTTTCTTAAGGTATAAGTCCAAATTTCTTTTATAACTTGCTGTGTTTGTGCTACATTATGTTGGTTTATTTCTTTTTTTATGCCTTTAGTAGCCGGTATGTTTGTTCTATCTCAAGAGAGCTAAAGAGAGCCGGCATGTTTTAGCATACACAACAATGCTGGATTTCTTAACAAACCTGTTGCCTCAAGCTTGCAACTTCTCCACTACCGCAGCGTAAATATTTCTATTAACTTATGCTCCTCGCTTCGCATCCATTGCGAGGCTGCTGATTGCCTGGAAAACAAATCATGGTTGCTCACGAAGAAATTCCTTTGGGTGAAATTGTAGGGATTGAAGTTGAAGCTCTGGATCCTCAATACAAGCTTGCACATATTGCCACTACTCTAGAACCCATGTTTGATTTGGAGTATTGTTTAGCCTAAGAACAAGACTAATGTCCGCTCGTTCGGTAGCAAGAACAAACCTTAAGGGACTAAACCTTTCCCTGGTGGATGTTCCTAACTTCCTATTATGGATGCTCAAGCATGGTTGAGATGTTACATGAATAGAAATTAGGGTGTGCGATTAAATGATGTTTGATTTCTTGTATCGCTTGTCTTTTAGCTCTGTGCACGAAATGGTTTTGTGAAGTGTAGTATTACTTTAGGGAAGTTCTTTTTTATTAGCAATTTATGCACCCCCTCCCATTTGTTATGAAATGTTTTTGTTATGTGAAACATTCATGGAAAAAGAAAAAGGGGTGTAGTTTAACACTCCCCTTAATAAATTGAACTTTGTTTTGAAAAAGAAAACAACCAATTTGAGTTGAGTTGTAATTTGTAAGAACTTGATCAAGAAAAATTTCATTGTAAGAATAAGTTTTTATTATTAATTAGTTTTGTTAATGTTCTAGTTTTAGGAAAAATATCCGGTACATTAATGTATCAATACATTGAGTAAACTATATTTAATACAGAGATAGACTAACTCCATGCATCAGTAAATTAGCTTGATTTGATCTCAAATTAGTCTACTTGTGTATCGAGCATGTTTGCTTGTATATCGAATTACTCTACTTGATATATCAATACATTAATATACCATAGATGAAACCCTAGTGTTATTCTTTCTATTATCTATCCTACCAATTGTATACACGTTTTGGGCGGGTGGTATTGTGAAGTTAGTGGGTAATGACTTATTTGGGTTTATGTATATACTTTATGCTTTCATCCCTTTGTGTGTTTCTTAGTTTGCTTTGGTCTATTATGTAATAATAGATATTTTTGATTAATCTAGCTGGCTTTCTGAATGAGCTTTAGCTTTCTTTGGTATATTATCACATTGTCAAAGTTTATGTCTTTTTTTTTTTCCTTTTCCCTGTCGTTAGAAAAAGTCAATGAGGTGGAACTATAAACTAAACTTATTTGGAAGAGCTTTAGATCTCAGTGATTCAAAAGTGAAAAAGAAAAGAATAGAAAAACAAAGCAGGTGAAGTGGAAGAAAGAAATTAGAGGACATACCTTAACTGTTTTGGTAATGATCTATGAATGAAGGTGTAGTTACTCCTTCAAACTCTCTGCTTGAAACTTAAAACAGGATAGTGTACGAAGGAAATTTGTATCTGAGAAAAAACGGAAGAACAAAGGTAAAGCAAAAGGATGAGGCTTTTAATGTTCTTTTAAATATATTTAAAAAAATTAACAACACCCAGAATCAGCAGAAATGATGTAAAGGCAGTACCTTTTGTTATGGCTGTTTTGCATGTGAGAAGTAGGTAGAGCAATAATCAAAGTAAAACTGAGAGAAAGTCGCTAGCCACAAGTGTGCAGGGGAGACTTGAATCAGAAGAAACAATGGACAAAACTCAGAAGGTTTTGAGACTTCTCCAGAAAACTAAAGATTATATGCTAGTATATTGAAAGATTGAAAACCTAGAACTTGAAATAGTTGGTTATTTAAATTCAGATTATAGAGGCTGCCCAGGTGATCTTAAAACCACATCACATTTTATTTTTATATTAGCTGCTAGTGTAGTATCACGGAAAGTTTGACACCCACATCTTCAATGTAGAAGTTTGACACCCACATCTTCAATGTAGGCCGAATGCATTGCTGTTCATGAAGCAACTTGTAAGGAATTCTATTAAGGAAATTCATATTATAGATTCCATTGAGAGGCCTGTTAGGATTTTCTATGCAAAGAACCAGCTATTTTCTTTGCCAAGAACAGGAAGAGATCCTTAGCTTCCAAAAACATTATGTTAAGTACTTTTTTGTAAGAGAATGTTAGGAATGATGAGATAGCAGTTATACAGATTACTACCTTAGAGCAGTTAGCTGTTCCTCCCACCAAACCATTATTAGTTTATCAAGAACATGTGAAAAATATGGGATTCTTGAGTAGTTTAGAGGGGATAAACTAGTGGAAGTTTTAAGTCTAAGTTGTTTTTATTTAACTTGTTTTCCTTCATTAACTTCTTGTAACTTCAGTTAGTAAGGACATTATAAAACCAGTATTATTCAGAAATTCTTCATTAATTCTTATGCAATCTTATGCGCGCTATTGAGAATTCAGCATGTATTAGTTTATTTGATGCTATAGTTCAAATATGTGTGGCTTAAATGCAGATTTGACTTCATTATTTGCATATGAATACTCTCTTCGGTTGAGCTTTTAGCATGTAGTTAAGCTATAATACATCCTGCATACAGTTTTGATCATTGAGTGCAGGTCGTGTATGTATTACTTTATGTTTCATGTTCTGAAAATCGCCTCTTGTGTGGTTGAAAGTTGCTGCATGTGATTATGGAGTACTGGCATTGCTCAATGCTCGTTTTTCCATAGTCCGACTCATGCAAATTTTGTTTTGACTCCGCTATGATTTAGGTCCAGAAATTCTTACCATCCCATGTGCACACTTCAGGGTTAATATATCCGATTATATGACATTCTTGTTGACTAAAATAATATACAGTCGGTGGGAGAATGTAAGACTTAGTGTGGATTTAGTATTGCTTAAGCTTCGTCCAAGTTGTCATACTCCATTTGAAAAAGTAACCAATAAAGAAAGTATGGCAAGCTCTATTCAACTATCCTGAGATTGACTAGAATGGTTTGTGCGTCTACGGTGCAGTGATTAGTCTGACTATGTTGAGATACTCTGTATGGGTGTGTGTGTGTTGGTTCTATTGACGTCTTCCACTCAAAAAAAAAAAAAATTGTCAATAAGGAATGCAAACCTATTTCATTAAGGGAATAATTGTATCTGGTAGAACATGGTTTAGGAAAGCTCCATGTAGGTTTGATAATTCAGCCCATGACCTGTTAACTGCCCGTTAAAAACTCATTTATTTTCGCCTGATAACTTAACGTGTTAATGGGCTGCCAACCCGTTAACAACCCGTTAATTAACGGGCGGAAACGGGCAGCTTGACGGAACCATATAATTCGACTAAAAAGAGAAAAAATCCCTCTCTCTCATTCACACAATCACACAACGTCACACTACTTTCGCATCGCTCAGTCCCGATCTCATCGCTGCACTCTCCGGCGCCTTCGCCGGCCGACTGCTCCGGCCTTTTCATCTTTCCGATCTCCGCCTCTCTCATATCTCTCAGGTACCTTTCTTCTGCTACTTCATGACTTCGATTTCTTTTTCAGCTATTCTTAATCAGTTTAGGGATTTTGATGTAAAATTTGGGGTTTTGATGATAAAGTTTATATTTTGATTCATGGTAAACCCGATGTTAGCTTGGGGTAAATGAGGTGTTGTTTCTCTTTGTTTTCGGATTCTTGGGTAAGTTTTCTGAATTGGGTTATGTTTGCCACTGCATTTTATTGCCTCAAAAATTTCAGCTTTTGTGTTATAGGTTGCTGAGCAATTCGAAATGGGTTTTCTTGGGTGAGTTTTCTGAATTGGGTTCTTTTTGCCTCTGCATTTTATTCAGATTTAGGCCATATGGAATGGTTTGAGTGGTTTAGATCGTGAGGAACTAATTGTAGATGCTCAAGACCCATGTAGAGATATATTTCACCTTTCAAGATACAATGCAGAGCTTTAGAAATATACGTTCATAATCAAGTTGGAGATAAAAACGTTTCGTTCATGTAGTTTCGTTCAATTTTGTAAACTAAAACGTAGTATCACATACCCCACATATTCCCCCGACCCCAAAAAAAATACTGTTGCAAATCGTCTTCCTCTTCTTTTTCTCTTTTTTTTTTTTTTTTGGATAGAATCTTCCTCGTCTCTTTAGTTGTTTCCTTTCTTTCTTTTTTTCTCTCTTTCTTTCTGGTATAAAATTTGTTATATGGATATTCAAACATATATAAACAATTAAATCTCTGATCTCTCAGAGAAAAGGAAATTAAAGAAGGAAATGAGTTTAACTCGATGTTTTTGTTATGAAGTAAACTGAAACGCAGAAAGAAGATGATCATGTACGTACCAAAATCAAATCAAGTGAGATTGCATATCTAAGATTGATCATATATATCATCTATTGAAACGCAATTAATACCTGGTTCTTCTTTTTGTTTCTGCTTGGTTATGATTTGGCATACAATCCGAAGTAAAACCGAAAGAAGGTTGATGTAAGATGCAGGGACACTCTCAAATCAGAAGGAAACTGAAGAGCTAGCTGCTATTAGTCTGCAGTCTGCACTTTAACCTTGGTTCGGTTTAGTTTACAGAGAGGAATGACGAGAGTCGATCGGTGAGTGAATACTTGAAAGTTGAGGAAGCAGCTATATAGCTAAAAAGCAACACTAGTGAGATTAAGCACGTACAGAGAGACTTGTGAGGTGCAGAAGTCAATGAGCAAAAAACCTCATCACTTTCGTCATTACTTCATTTCCATGTGGTTTCAGTAAAGCTGCCGGGTCATTTACGACTGTGGGACGCGTTAATAATGATGGGTCTACGCGTTAATACTGTTTCTTTTCCAATGATCATATTCGAGCAAGCTGCTGGTCAAGGACAAGTGGACAACAAACAATCCACTGAGAATCTCCCGGTTATTGTAGAAATCTCTAGTGGATCTGCAGCCCCCCATGGCGCGTAACTCACCAATTAAATATCTAAAAATATAGAAGAAGTACGTGTTGGTCGGTTGAGAACAAAATTTAAGGTCTCGCGAATACGTTTTAAAATGCTTTCCTCATCTCGACATGTGATCTTGATTTTAATTACAAACGAGTAACAAGAATTAAATTACATACTTTTCGTACATCTTTCTCAAGCAACCAAACAGAGCAAGCCAAAATCAAATTGCCACAAAATAAGAAAAAGAAAGAGAAAGAAGAAGCAGATGTTAACAATGACGAAAGAAACACTTTGATGGGTGCAATTGAACTTGGCTTGTATATATATATATATATATATATATGTTAACAAAGAGCATAATCGGTGAAAAGTGAAAAAGCTCAGACTTGTTTCATGGGCATCCTATTTCTACTTCCAATCAGAATAGTTTGCTTTCATTCCAGTAAAAAATTACAATAGCCGATCACAACATAAGAAATAAGAATTGCAGCGCCTGAAAAATACACATACCAATGGCAATGCCAGTCTAGATTCTCAGCTACCAACCAGAACAACCCACACATGTCCAAAGTCTGGTTTACCCCTCGAAACCAAACACTGCTACCACTAACAATACTAGAATCAACGTAAAGTGGAGGATTATTCAACTTCTAGTGCCCTCATCCACAGAATCTCCTTCCACGCTGGAA
This sequence comes from Rosa lucieae, assembly GCA_024704745.1. Taxonomy (NCBI): domain Eukaryota; kingdom Viridiplantae; phylum Streptophyta; class Magnoliopsida; order Rosales; family Rosaceae; genus Rosa; species Rosa lucieae. Next base: position 10,022 of record JANPXK010000996.1, read on the forward strand.
CCCGATTCGAAATCTAATTTCCCATCTTAATCACCCAATGCCTCAGCCTTGAAGCTTCTTTAGGCTCCATTACAGTGGCAGCCACATTCACATTTGAACTTTTGCTTGCCTGTCTCTTAGTGAGAGTTGAACTCAGAGTCAATGAAACGGGCTCAACAGTTTTCACAGCACTTGGGCATTCGCTTCCTTTATGTGGCAACGCAGATTGAACAATAGTAACATAATTAGAATCGTTGGCAACTACCAAATCTTGTGCTCCTTCACAATGAGGTTCTGCAGGCAGCAACCACAAAAAGGTTCAATAAAAAGGATAAAAACTGAAGTTAAAAAGAGCAAGCATAATGATCTTGGTCACAATAAAAAATAAACTCCAATTTAACTTACCCTTTATCCTCAGCTGAGATCTTTTCATCAGATTCATCCATAACCTCAAATATCATTTCATAATGATATCTGAAGCTGCCTTTGGTACAGACACCTCACATTCCATTCCTACTTTTGCATTGAACCATCTATCTGTACCTCAGTCACATCCATCTTGCTATCTTTGAATAGACTTTCATCCACAACTTGTCCATTTGATTTTAGCTCCGACAAAACTTCAGAAGCATCAATTCCACTTGAGCTCCCCTCTGATACTGTCTGCATACCAGATACTGTCCCATACCATATAAGTCATGTAAGAGAACAAATTTTGGCTCCACATGTCATCTAAGAAACAACAAATTTAGTAAATCTTAGAACACCAAAATTTTCTTTAATCACAGAACATAAAAGGACATCTGACAATGTTTGTGAATGTTAGATCTAAAAGGGCAAAGGTACAGAAATCATGTTTGAATCATATAACTGAAAGGATTTGTTTTGAAAGAGATGTATGTTTTTCACGTTCCCCATGAATTTATCAATTTGAGGGCTTGTTATAATATTCTGCTAAATTATTTCTATGTTAAGTGACATTTACCAAGCCATATATAGATCATAGTTTCAAGAAAACAAAAAGAAAAAAAGTATCTATGGCAAAAGTAGAACTCGTTTGTTCATAATCTCATAAGTCAGAACAATGAAAACCAGGTTGGTGATTCCCAACCTAAAAGAAGACAAAGTCTATACTTACCAGCTAAGTTACTATCATCGATGATTCCTGCTGGAGAAGATAAAGACTTTGAGCAGGGAAAACGGGTAGGGCTCTTGGCAAACTTGATAAACTGATCACTTTGATATTCTGAATTAACAAATGGAGCTTAAACTATGATAAAAAAAAATAAAACAAAATAAATAAATAAATAAACATACATAATCTCCTTAATATAGCATAATGATCGGATCAAACCACAAAAGTAGCTTCATCTCTCTCCCAATAATTTTTCCATCTCCACTTCCTCTGATGTAGACATTGGTGTGTATAGTACAGGACTTCCCAAATGTAGTCCCCAAAAACTTGATGTCCACTTCATCTTGATACCCAGGATGAGCTTCACTTTTAAAAGCTGCAACAAATTTGATCAGTTCATGATCAGCACCAATTAATTGAAGCAAAATCCACTATGCTTGATGAAAATTATGAAAGCTTTAGTTTCTTATTTCAGATCTCAAATTCAATAGATAACATCAAAAGGAACATGCTTTACACTCACTACCAGAGCTTATCATATATAAAACAACACATGTTTGCAAAATACAAAATTCAAGACCCGTATGGACTATGGACAACCCCAGTTCAGAGCTACCTCAAATAAACCCAAAAAACAACAAATTTAAGTAAAATCCAGATTCCAGGAATCAATAGGTAAAGACAAAATGCAACCCAGAAACTGCTTAATAAAAAAATTGTTCATCTGAGGCTTTAATCAATTAGAAGAAACTCAAATAAAACACGAAATGAAAAAGAATTACCCATATTTGTCCTCCTCTTCCTCAGATTAAAACCCAAGTACTCAACAAATAATACAAAACTTTCTCAATGCAAATAAAGAGCAGGTACAAACTTGAGAAGCTAAAGTTGGTGATCACTGTTCATTGGCTTAAAACCCAATTGCTTCTGACAATGCTTCAACTAGGTGTCTCTTGTAAATACCAATGAGCATATAAGCCAGCCCAACTCCTAGAATGAAGAACACTCGGGCTGAAATGAAATTACACACAATTGTGCACCAAGACAAGATCAAAAACACTCAGGCTGAAACGAAATTAAACAATTCCCCAGCTTCAGATGTATGAACTGAAATCAATGGCAATCAACTAAAGCAGTAAAAGCCCCAGACTCAACTCTATCAGGTCAAAAACGGCTCCATTTGCATGGCTTCGATGGGAAACGGAGAAGAAGAGAACTCACCAGAAATGATGAGAAACCTCTCAGACACCGTAATGATTTCTCGTAAAAGCACTCAAACGTTTAAAGAACACTTATTCCTATTTCTTACTCCTAAAAGCCTTATTCATAGTCAATAAGGCCTGGGGCCAATTAAGCAAAAAGCCATAATGGGAAAACACAACTGAAAAATGAAGATCCCAAATCAGCAATTACAGTAACACATATTAAGCTGAGAGAGAAAAAAACTGAAAAGAAGCTACAGAGCTCTTGATTGGAACAAAGCACCAGCATGACCAAAGGTTGCACAACAATGAGGAGAGGTCCAATATGAATCACTCTGTTTTTTTTCTATCGTGTTCTTGTTTTTTCCTTTATTGCTAGGTAGAGATAGAGTAAAGACTTATACACATGTAAATCAATAGAAGCATAAGAATTGAAATGCAGCAAAATCCCCATACAAGCATTTTCCCAAACATGTGGTACGCATGGCACAAGTCATATAAGTTTATAACACACCATTGCAGACTTTGGTAAACAAATCTTCTATTGAGGAAGATTGCGGCGAGGCGGAGCAGTAGAATCTTGAAGGTGGAGTAAGGAATTTTTCAGAACAAGTAATAACAAATTTGAAGGTAGAAGCAAGCAAGAAATTGTAATGTGGTAATGCGTATATAGATAACACAAAGAAAGAAGGTTTACTTATTGTTAAGGCACTCGCATAGAAGGTTTACTTACAGTGAAATCTGGTTAAGATAACAAATTAGTACTTGCCGAGCTCATTTCATCCTCAATAGTCAGCAACTCCTCTAGAAATATTACATAGATTGTCGCGAATCAGCATTTCATATACAAAATTTTTAATATGAGGACTCTTATTGTATAGATAGATAGATCTATACATAGTGTGGAAATTCCATGATTGAGACACCGGCGAGAATAATATATATTAGGAAAACACAAAACATTAAATATGAATGGTGAATTGAGACTTACCCCAACAATCGACATCTGTGTCTCCCTCTTCGTTTGTTAGCTGTAGCGTTTTGTCATGAGCTTCGGAAATCTTCAATTTGAGGCGGTTGCTCGTGTTCGAAGTTGAAAGACGAAAATCTAAGTGATTGTCAACCATTAACCACCACGATTCCTTGAAAATTTGATTTCCTACAGTTGACCTGCCAAAATAGATAATTAAGAGCAACGTTAAGATGATTGAAGAGAAGTATTGTAATGCAAATTATTTGGCAGGTTAATTTTCTTATGTAAACCTCAGCTTTTAATGTATCCAACAAAGTACAATATATCATTTATAGGCCAGACAATGGGATTGAAAAAGGCAACCCAAGAACACAAAAAAGTAAAAATCAGAACTGAAAAAATGCAGGAATGTAACCAGATCGAAACTATAAGGCTCCAACTGCAGTTTAGTTTTCTGCTCTAAATAGAATTATACTCCTGTTAGATAGCCAATGCCAAAAAATGCAGCTACATAACCAAAGCATTCTCATTTATATCACCAGAGCTATATCTAAAAATATTATGAAGTGCCTATCAGCATGACAATGTGTTGAGCCAAGGGCATTACAGAAAACCAGACTTCATTTTCAACATTAGGAATTCAAGAAAGCAATGAATTTGGCTTTGTCTAACATAAATAGGCTTTCAATTAAAAAACGAAGAGGGAATAGTTTGTTCACCTGGTTTAATGCCCAATTTGTAATGCCTTCTTGAATAAGATTGATTGAGGAGATTAGTGCTCCAAAGTGTAAACAGTTATTATTGATGAACAAATATAATTTTATCAACTCTTTTAAGCGTTACCCCCTCATATTCTAAATTATAGTTCTCAAAAAACCATCACGAAAAAATTACTTTAGCTGTTATGTCTGTTTGATATTAATAGGATTGAAAGAAAACTGCTTCTACAACCTGGCCTAAACCTTTTCCACTTTGCCTACATACAGAACAATAGTAAACATCAATCTCAAAAGGAGTACACACCACACAAAGACATAGTTGAGATTTCAAAACAGAAACAATTATATCCTAATGTTATCTCCTTGTAAACTGCAACTATGTCTTAAAACTCCAAGATGACCAATTTAAACCATAAGAAAAAGATTGTGAATCCTATCAAACAAAAGGACCAAAACTGCAATTACGTCTTTAGAACATTATCAAATTGGTTGCAGAAGAGTGAAGAGAACATTCTCTATATAATATTTGTTTGATCATATTTAAGATTACGTTTCAACTGCAACTTCATTCATTCTTCTCTTCTGTTACTATCAAATAGAAATAAATATTACTAAGGCCTGTTTCATTAAGTAAAGACTTTGCTTTACTGGCCCAGAGATTTCTATTGTATCAATCTACCCTTGTGTGATTCTTGTTGAAGCATAGAAAAAATAATGTCAAAAAGAATAGAAGCGGCAGAGCGATCAATCAGTTTTAAGATTCAAACTTAGAACAATCCTAACCAATCAGAAAACAGTGCCTCTAAATGAACACACAGAATCAAAGCATATAAGCAGAAATACAGATAAGAGAAATGTAAAAGAGGAAATGGGAAAAAAAAAATTTCACATAAACCAAACAATTCCTAGGTATCAAATTCCAGACATCCCAATATTATAAGATTTCCAATTAAAGATAGCAGAAAATCCCCTATCAAAACATTGAGTTCTATATGTAACAACAAAACATGCAATTAGATAACCAATTCTCTCAAATAAACCTGATACACTCGTTCTTTCTTCAGTACTATCGTAATAGCAGGTAATCAGTCTTGGTAACTAACCTGAAGAACTGTCTGAAGCAGCACACCTGATAAGAAAAGGAGAATAGCCTTAAACCTTGTTCACTTCAATTGAATTGTCATAGCAATTAGATTCTCCATGCAATACTGAGTTAATTCTTTGTAAAATCCAACAATTGCAATTAGAAATTCCTATTCAAAATGCAATAAAGCTCAACTTCATAGTAGTGTGTTACATACAATCCAAAGGAAAACTGGTGACTGGCTCCAGAAGTTCAAATGCATCCTTCCGAATGATGTATCCCTTGCATACCTAAACCTTTGTAGATCTACAATACAAAGACTGTATAAGAAAGCTTAAAATTTGTCAACAGGTGTCTGAGATGACATTACAGATTCCAAAAAGGAAAAAAGAATAGTCCACAGAAGCTTAATTCGTAGGAACGTACACTTATATGATAAGAAAGTCAACCTGCAGATTAACTAATTGGTTCTATTGTTCCACACCTTTCAGCTTGTTGAAAATTCATTTTGAGTGACGGCCTAGAAAGAAGGAAGAGAAAACAAGTGGGAGAGTGACGGCCAGGTCTGCCACCAAGGATAAGATTTTACTTTCAAGCTCTCCGACGATTTCTCAGCAACAGAACCCCACTCCACTTGTTACTGCCTTGATGGCTTCAGCTGAACAAAATGCTGCTACCTCTCACTTTCTTGGGCACAACAGAGGTTGAGCTGCACCAAATTTTATAGCTGAACTTATTGGTTTAAAACCATTTCTTCATGACTTATCGGGGGACATACAGTTGAATCCCCATGTATTAGAAGTTAAAAGAGTAACAGCATGTAGTGATATCCCAGTTTACACTAGTCTACAATGATAAGCAAATTCGTAGCTTCCAATTAGCTCTGGCTCACAAGTTGTTCACCAAATCACTAGTTTAAGTTGATCTTTAGATTACTAGCTAGGTATTACTGTGAAATCTTGATGGAGTTCACTACAGAGATTATTAGTTTCAGGTTTTATTCGCCTTCTGCAAGCAGCAAAAGATGCATTATTAATGTTGAAGATTCTCTGTTTCTTCAGAAGGATAAGGTACATTAGTGCCTGTAGCTTTGAGCCTTTGACAGATTTTGGTAATTTGCAATATATTTGGACAGAAAATTATATGCAATCACGTACTAGATTAAATACCAAAATTTATGAATGAAATGTAATGCACAGTTTGAAAAATACAGTGGAGTGAAGCAGAGCAATTAGACATAGAAATGAGCACACTGAAAGATGGCAGTCAATATAAGCAAGAGTAAACAAAACTACAAAAGACAGACAAGACTTTAACAGGAAACTGGTTGACGAGACTTGGATCCAAATTAACCTACATCCCTAGCCGTTCACTATTAATGAATCGAAGAAGACTCCAAACTCAACAATTAGACTCACAAAGCTGGGAGAGAAACCAACAGGAAGAGTGTTGTGGATTGAACTAGATTAAAGCACAAGCAGCAAAGGCACGTAAACATTCGGGAGAGGTCCAATAAGAACCACACTGATTTTTTCTTGTTTTTCCTTTATTGCTAAGCAGAAAGTAAATACTACATACACATAAGTCCACACAAGCATAACAATTGAAATGCAGTAAAATGTTCATACAAGCATTTTCACAAACACTTGGTGTGCACAACATATTAAGCTGAGAGAAACACCAAAAAGAAGCTACAGAGCTCTCGATTGGAACCAGCAGGACCAAATGTTACACACCGATGAGACGAGCTCCAATAAGGATCACTCTGTTTTTTTCGGTGCGGTTTTTTTTTTGTTTTTTTTTTTTCTCCTTTATTGCTACGCAGAAAGAAAGCAACACTTACACACATAAATCAATAAAAGCATAAGAATTGAAATGCAGCAAAATCACCACACAAACAATCACACAAGCATTTCCGCAAACACTTGGTGCGCATAGCACACACCACAAGTTTGTAACACCACGAATGCACAATCTGGTGAACAATCTTCCACTTACCAGAAAAAAGGAGCAATTGCGGCGAGGTGGAGCAGTAGAATCTGGAAGGTGGAGTAAGGAATATGTCAGAACAAGTAATAACAAATTTGAAGGTAGAAGCAAGCAGGAAATTGTAATGTATATAGATAACACAAAGAAAGGAAGTTTACTTGCACTGAAATCTGGTCAAGATATCCACTCTGCAGATATTACACAGATTGCCCCAAATCAGCATTTCATATACAAAAATTTTCAATGTGAGGACTCTAATTGAAAATTTTCAATGGTGAATTAAGACTACCCCATAAATCAACATCTGTGTCTTCCTCTTCGTTTGTTAGCTGTAGCGTTTGGTCATGAGCTGTGAAAATCTTCAATTTGAGGCGGTTGCTCATGCTTGAAGTTTCCAAGCACGGGAATTTAGCAATGCAATTTCCGGAGCAAAAGCGTTGCAGTCTTGGCAGAATAGAAAGTTTCAAATGTTTCAGCCGCCTGAATGTAATCTCATTTCTTGAATCGCCGTCTTCATTGCTTCCCACTATTTCCACCAGTCTCCGGCACTTCTCGACTTCCAGTTTTGTGAGTTGCATTAAACTCTTGGCCATGGAGTAAGTTATCAAGTATTTCAATCCGTCGCAAACACTTACTTCCAAACTTGTTAGATTGTTGAAGGATATTGCTGATGATCTCAGATTCCTTAAACTGTGACAACCATTCACGTGTAGAATTTGCAGGTTTGGAAAATTTGGGATGCGGGGGGCTGATTGTGAGTTATCCTCCTCATCATCCTGGCCTAGATACATCAGCTTCTCCATTCGAACAAGCCTCAACTCTTTTAAATGTAGGAGCTGCTGTTGCTGCTGGGTCCCAATCCCAACTGCACTGTTTCCTTCTGGGTCGAGTAATTTGTCAAGGAAAACAGCTGATATGGACTCTGGACAACAAACATCCAGTTCCTTTAGTTTGCTAAACAACTGCGCTGCTGCTGGGAGTGGACCATTCGAAAACTCTATTGCATTCACGGTCAACCATTCCAAATTGGGAAATGAATCCTAAAATAGACAAGATCAGAGAACTTGATTATTATTAAACAGTTGTTAATTTGATGTGCTGATTCACATTTTAGTACTTAAAAAAGCCTTTGGACTGCATATATGTGTGCGTATTAAACAGGGGGTGAGAGAGACTGCATATATGTGTGCGTATTATTATGCATTACAAAATATGCTAACTAAAAATAAATTAACCTTTCCTCTCTCTTTTATTTTTTATTTTTATTTTTTTATTACAGTTAGAATTTAGTTACATACCTCTCAAGTACTGCCTATTTGATTAAAACAAATATGATGAACCAACTCCAAAGTGGAACAAAAAGGGCCCAACCTTTTAGATATATGTGCATTTTAAAGTTTTGACTCATGGTTCATGCTTATGCAAACAGACTAGTTTTGTGTTCTTCATTTTTTTTTATTGCCTGATTGCATAAACATGTTTTTCTTTCATGAACCTCTCGTTTTAGTGACATTCTAATCATAAGGTTAATAAATCTTAGAACATTTTAGATGCTGAGACAAAAGTCATGGAGGTATCAAGGTATATCATAATATATTTTAAATCAATACTTTTAATAAAAAGAAGGTGTAAATTGTACTCATACCTTCTCAATTAAAAAGAAAGACTGCGGGATAAGAACACTGAGACGTTCCGACTCATTATGTCCTTGAAAATTTGAGATTTCCTCGGCAAACACTTTGACTTTAGCACATTGTACCACCCTCAACTCATTAAGTGATGGCCAGACGGATACATGCATCCCTGGGTAGAAATTCATGAGGCTGGACAAATTTATGAAAATCACTTTTGTTACTTTTGGAAACACAAACTTAGGTGTTGTTTGTAGTCCCTCCTCTCTTGTAATGATTTCCTCCACTCCACAGTTCGTCACTATCAGCCTTGTTAACTGTCGAAGATTTCTAGCCACTGAAACCGGGAAAATGTTTTTCAAATTCTCACACGAAACAATTTCAACTGATTCTAGATTTTGACAGTCACAAGATCTCAGCTGAGTTGCAGTTGATGTGTCATGTATTCCTCTTACATCAATTCCTCCATGTTCAAATACAACTTGCACAGACTTGCACTCCTTTATCAATAAGGTCTCAAGAACATTCAATCTTCCCATAGTACTGGGCACAAAGATATTTCTTAGATTTTCACATCCATGTACTTTAAGGTTTTTGAGTCTACTAAAGGAGTTTAGAGAGAGTTGACTGTGCCATATTGTGGTCAACTTTGTTAGACCCTTGAGAGACAAACTTTTCAAGCTAGGAAATTCAACCTGTATAAAATATAAACATAATAAGATGAAAAATAGTCTTGTTAAAGAAACTTTTCTTTTCACTCAATTAAGTGAAGATATAATATAAACAAATATTAAAGAACGTTAACAAAGATATAATTAGTTATTTCACCTTGTTGTCAAAAAGAAAAGGTTGCACTACTTCAATCTCACGGTTTTCGCTTGAGTCGGTGTCTTTGATGTCCTTGCCAATTGTATTACTTTTACCCATAGAATCAAAGATGAACGTCTCCAGTTGAGTACAACTCATGGATAATTTTTCCAAGGATGGAAATTTGACAATGCGAGTTCCCGAGCAAAAGCCTCTCAGACTTGGTAGAGCAGAAAGTTCCAAATGTTTCAACACCCTGAATTCAATCTCATTTTCTGAATCATCATTTTCATTGCTTCCCACTATTTCTATAATTTCCTCACAATCCTGGACTTCCAGTTTTGTGAGATGCAACAAACTTTTGGCCATGGAGAAAGATATCAAGTATTTCAATCCCTTACAACGACTCACTTGCAAAGTTGTTAGATTCTTGAAGGATATTGCAGATGATCTTAAATTCTTTAAGCTGTCACAGTCCTTTAGCTCCAGAATTTCAAGATGTGGAAAATATGGGCATGCTAGACCGAAGCTATCCTCCCTGAGATTCATTAGCTTCCGCATCCCGTAAAGGTGTAACTCTCTTAAATGTGGGAGGGTCCCATCCCCAACTACATGTATTTCTCCATTACTACTCACATTGACTTTTTCAAGACCAAGTAATTTCTCCAGAGAAGTCAAAGATGAGTTGGTGTATGCGTAACTGTGTAGATATTTGAGCTTCCTAAGCAGGTGGAGTGGCGGACTATACCAATTCTCCGTTACGTCCAAGCCTAACGTTTCCAGATTGGGAAATGAATCCTGAAATATCAATCACGCAAATATTGGCCAGTTATGATCAACAAATATTTTAGGTAAGGCAACAAAACTCAAATATTGATTATTGGTCGTAGCTTTGAATAGAGAATTAGATTAACTGCATATATATAGATTTTAACACGGGTATGAAGAGGAATTATGTAAAAGTATTGTTACCTTCTCAAGTAAAAACAAAGATTGTTTATTTGGAGTGCAAAGATTGTTCAACTCACACCTGCCCTCTGCAAATGTCTGCACTTCAGTACAAATATTATACACCGCCAAAGTTTCGAGCAATGGCCACTTCGAAGAATGTGATTCTGGATAGAAACTCCTAAGTTGGGGTAAATCTTGAAATCTCACGTATGTTAGTTTTGAAAAAACAAACATAGGTGTTGTCTGTACACCGTCTTCTTTTGAGACGATTTCCTCTACCCCACATTTCCAGACTTTCAGACTCCTCAACTGTTGAAGACTTCTGGCCACTGAGGCTGGAAAAATACTTTTCAAATTGTCACACGAAACAATTTTTATTGTCTCTAGATTTTTTGTACTCTCTGGAGCAAGTTGATTGTTCCATATTCTCGTCAACTTTGCTAGGCCATCAATGGATAACTTCTTCAAGTTTGGAAACTCTACCTGCATATACATGACACTCATCTTAATCATGGGCTCATTAAGAAACAATATGTAAGTAATTCGATCGACAATATCAGAAATAAAATGTGTCAAGGTATTAGCCAAAAAGAAATAGGAAAATAAATGTATTAGTCACCTTATTGTCAAAAAGAAAGTGTTGTATCCCAGAGGATGGATTTGAAAGTTCAGTATAGTTTCTTGAGCAGAATTTAGTGAGATTTGGAATGTCTTTTAGCTTCAGAATTTGTAGCTGGCAAAAGAAGTTGTCTACAATTTCTTCATTAGATTCTACTGATACTATCTCTTCCATTATTTGACATCCTGATACCTCAAGACGTTTGAGTTGTGCTAGGCTTCTAGCCATTGAAGATGATAACAAGAATGTTAAACCATTGAGTTCATTCACCGCCAGCCATGTTAAGTTGGGATACCTAACCTGTACATATGACGCAAATAGACCATGTTTAGGATATATATCACATTTTCTATTGCTAGATCATTAGGAAAAATGACAAAAGTAATTAAATACTAAAAACAAAAGAGCAATTAAATGACTATGTTAAGAATGACTAATCAATATTTGCGATATTCTAAAATATCTGATTTCTTTTTCGTAGATTGTGGTGTAGGCAAATTTGAAACAATGTTTTTGTATTGTATTTAAGTTGTTGTTAAAATGATAATGCACATTGGGAAGTCTCTACATCATCCTGGAACAATGATAGAAGTTTGTCTAGAACTACATTTACACAGAGTTATCATGTAACTAAGAAATCAAGCAAGTAATCAAGTAAGAAGCAATATGAGTAATCAAGTAAGAAGCAAAATGATTACAAGTTCAGCCTCCTCCTAATAACATTTAAGTCCTAAAGTGCTCCTAAAACACTCTAATCCACTTGCCGCGGTCGTAACACTCACCAATTCTAACAACAGCAAAATAACACGGCAATTGTATTACCATGGTTTATGCTTGATAATAAAGGAGATTAGAAGTTCACAAAATGAAAATCAAGTAGCTCTTGCATCTCTCTCGAAATTATTCTCTATGCACAAAAATAATGACCTTAATACATGTAGGACGTGTATAATTCTAGTAATTATGAATTAATAATGATATGATGACAAAACTGAACAATGAAGGAGCGCACCTTCCCATTTATGATATACGTAAACTCGGCATTGGTTTGGAGATGGAGATGCTTCAATTTTTGAAAACCTTCAGCACCTATTTGATAGACAATACTATTATTTACACCCTCCGTCCCCTCCAAGTACAAGTCTTCAGTTCTTTTCAGCAACATTGTTAGCCCTTGGTCCAATTCATTGCTAGCAGTGAGTTGGAGCTTTAGTGCATTGAGGGCTTCATTCACATTATCCCATGTCCACGCAGAACCAATACATATTTGGAATCTCTTTAACTTACTAGCAGTGGTGAACAAATCTGCTGGAAGGATGTTAGCATCTGGGATATGTATTTGTAAAGCAGTTAGCTGAGGCAAGTGCTTTAGCTCTTCAAGGTTTGCATTTCTTCTTTCACTACTGATGACTCCTTCAACCTCCCATTGGTTAAAGCTATTACCCATTCTCAAGTTTTCTAACCTTTCCAAGTTTGATAAAACATTAGGTGAAATCACTTCGAGTTGAGAGCAACCATTCAAATCCAACAATCGCAGACGTGTCAATTGCCCTATTTCTTTGGGCAACTTTCTAAACTTGGATTTTGAAAAGCTAAGAATTTCTAAGTTTCTTAGCTCTCCAACTAAAGCTAGGTCTCCCAAGGTGCAGTAATCCAAACACAATGTTTGAAGACTTTCTAGGAATTGGAGAGATGCAGGTAGTGATGGGATACTCAATCTAGTCAAGTCCAAGACTCTGAGTTTCTTCATCCCTTCAAAAAAGTTGCTGGGAATTTCCAAGCAGTGATCAACATCCCTACTAGAAAAGGTAAACATTTTCAGTTCTGGGCATTCCAAACCTTCAGGAAGATGGGGGATACTGCATCTTTTGAGAATGATCATAGTGCACTTTGTACAGAAATCCTTGGCTGGCCATTCTTTGAACTCATCTCCAATAGCAACTTTGAAAACGTATTGATCTCTCGAGGCTATCCGGTTTACAACTTCATGAACAAGATCATGCATTCTGACAAATTCATTACTATCACTGTCCTCTAGCAACAGACAAGAATCTTTGAGTTTTTCAACCAGTGAAAGCAATGCATCCTGTGCTTCTTCCATTGTATCCACGTTTTTAATCAAACCCAAGCCCAGACTATATTTCAACAAGTCAAGGAGACATATAGAGTAACCCCTCATAATTCCAGAAAGCAAGAACAATGGCTTAAGCTCCTCATCATCCAATTGCTCATAACTCCACTCCAGAGCCAAGTATGCTTTTTCCATAAATCCTTGTTTGTCAAATGTTTTTAGGCGTCGCAAGACATCTTTCCAAGCATGTAATGTACTTCTATTCTTCAGGGCACTTGCAACTGCTACCACTAAAACTGGCAAGCCTCCGCACTTTTGGGCTACTTCTGTTGCTACTTCTCGTATGGCAGAATTTTGAACAACATCACCTGCCATCTTCTCAAATAAACTCCAGTTTTCTTCTGCATTTAAAAGGTCAAGTGGAAACTCCTTTTGTGTACGCATATCAACTGATAATACTTCTCTGGTTCTAGATGTCAATAATACTTTACAATTGGACACCCGTGGAACTCCCAAAATCTCGAAATCAACTTTTTCTTGTATATCATCCAAAATTACTAGAACCTTCTTGTCTTTTATCCTATGGCAAAGACGACTAGCTCTTCTGTCTATTGTCTCATATCCGAGAAATTCCATTCCCAACTTTTCAGTAATTCTTTTTTGAATTTCTTCCAAATCTGGAATCTTTTTTACATCTAGTACTATAACAACATCATCAAATAACGTTTTATCTTGTTTAGCTTGCCGATAAACTTCTTTAGCAAGTGTTGTCTTCCCCACGCCCCCAATACCGTACACCCCAATCATGTCGGTATTAGATTGTCTTAGTTCATTCATGATTTCCTTCGCAACTGAATTCCTTGAATCAAAGGCCTGGTAATCTTTAGCAGATATGCTGCACACTTCCTCTGCTTTGACATCGTATGCAATATCGCCAAAATCCTTTTTCATATAGAGCTCAGCAACTTCTTGAAATAATTTTGTTGATTTCCTACTGCGATGATGGCGAAGCTTTAGATTAGGACAAAAGCCATGGAGACATCTAGTCTCTGCATGCTGTTCATCTTTTAAGAAATCATTTGCTTCTTTAGTCATCTCATCCACTTTAATCAGCCAGTTCCGGACACTTGCTTCAATTTCTCTACCTTTTCTTTCCTCTGTTTCAACATCACTCTTCATGCTTTCACTGGCAGCACCCAACTCATCTACTTGATTCTCTAGTGTTTTGAGGTTCTTGTTGTAGTAGATTACATAACCCACTTGGCGTATAACTGGAGCAACTGTGAACTCAGCAATCTTTCCAACAATTCCAGTACCAATTGCAACAAGAAAATCCATGTCTGTTACTGAACACAAACGAATCAAATAAGATCAGGATTGCAACAAAACTTGATATTCAACTCAAAGAATGGACGAAAGAAACAAAGGTCATCAAATCTGGAGAGGACTTACTAAAGGTTCAGAGGGATTTGAGATATTTTCGTTTATAAAGTAATGTTGTGTCGTAGAAGGAAGGACAGAAAAAAAAAAACAGAGCAAATAAAATCAAACAGGGACGTACATTTACAAATGACTTGGAATACAATTGGTCCGTCTATAAATTATTTTCCTTGAAAGATTCTTTAATTTGGAAATTGTTCAACTAAATTCAGAATATGTGTTTGGCCCAAACTCTAGGTTACTTGACCTAGTTGTAATATGGTTTAGAATTAGAGATATTCTCGGAGATATCCGATTAATTGTACGATTATCTTTCCTCGTACAACTCTGATTCTATGTCTTGTAATCCTCTATATAAAAATGCCCCTATTATCAATAAAAGCACGACTCAATTCTCTTCCAATTTTGATTTTCCTTAAACACGTTATCAGCGCGACGTCCTATCCCTAAAACCTAATAGCCAAAACCCTAAATCCGAATACAAAACCTTGAAAACCTTTCGGTCCCCGCCGCACACCTTGAAGACCTCCACCCAAGGACTCCAGAACCGGCGGTAGAACCACCAAAACCGGCCGGAAACTTACCAAACCGGCCACCGGAATCTCCAAACCATCCGCAGCAAATATTCCACCGGTTCACCAACTTTCGGACCTCCAATTACTCCCAAACTTTTCCAGTAGCAGCAATTCTATCCCAAGATCCTGGAACCAGAAGGAAAAATCTCAAAAACCTGCGTATAACTTGTTGAACCGGCCGACTGAACATCAAGCAGAAAAAACGGCAGAAGGAAAAGAAGGAAAAAAAAAAAAAAGAGGAAGGAGAAGCCCACTGCAACAGGCCCAAGCCGCAGCCCAAGTCGCAGCCGTAGCCCAAGCCACTGCCACGTCAACAAGGGAGCCACTGCCACGTCATCAAGGGATCCACTGCCACGCCATCATCTGGGACCCACTGCCACGCCATCATCTTGGACCCCACTGCCACGTCATCACCCGGGGACCCACTACCATGTCAACACCGGTCAACTTTCCGGTGACTTTTCCTGGCACTTTTCAAACCACTTTTTCCGGCGACTTTTTCAGGTCAAATTTCCCGGCAACCTATTTCGACGTATTTTTTACTAAAAGTTCTCGTTTTTGAAGTTTTTATTTCTTTTCTCTTCTTTTTCTCGGAGACTTGCGAACTCCCTTCTTCTACCCCTCTTTCTTCATCATAGGGGAGACCGAATTAAACCGAACTATGGGGGTCGTGCTCACTCCAAACTTGGAGCTTGTTGAGATCTCCAAACTTAGAGTTTGTAGAGAATTTATGATCGACCACTTACGTCATTGTTTCGATCTAATCCAATACCTCTTGGAATTGAATTTCTTGGAAGCGATTACGCTCAGAAATTCATAATTTCTTGGGAGCAACTACGCTCAGAAATTTTATATGTTTTCGTGGTAGCCTTTTACGCTCCGAAACTAACCCTAATTTCTTGTTCTCTTTCAGGATGAGTAACCTGAACAAATTGGACTTTGCTCCATTGGGAACAACTAGCTCTGGATATCACAGGTGGGTTCGTGATGTCCGCTATCATCTCAAGGCGATGGAATCTTGGATACCATTCTCAAGCCTAGCCAGGACGTGCTAACTGTTAAGCAAGCTCAAGCTTTGGAAGCAAATAGAGCAGCCTTAGAGGTAAATAAGGCGACAGGCATCATCCTAATGACTCGTCATATGGATGATTCGCTCCAATACGAGTGTATGAATAAAGAAGATCCTAGAAGGTTGTGAGTCTCACTCGAAGAAAGATTTGGCAACGTCCGTGACTCCCTGCTTCCTGACCAAGAAGTGAGATGGCATAGTCTCCGCTTATGTGATTTCAAGTTAGTTCTTGACTACAACTCAGAAGTACTTCGCATTAAATCCTTAATGGAGTTCTATGGTAAAGAGATCACAGATGTGATATTGATTGAGAAGACTCTCTCTACCTTCCTCGTCTCTGCATTGATGGTTGCTAAGGACTGTCGAATCGATGTTACTGCAGGATGGATCACAAGGTTTTATGAGCTTGTTGCAGCTATGAATGTTGCTGAAAAGCATGACAACATCCTTGTGAATAACTATAATTCGAGATCTGTGGAAACAGAGCATATTCCAGAATCCAATTATAGTCGCACCCCTAAGAGAGGGCGCCAAGAGCGAAACCCTAATCTTAGGGATACTTCTCGACGTTCTGTTCCATATAATCACTCTACTTAGGAAGGTAACCGCCAAAATAGGCGAACACGGAACCGAAGAGGTTAACGTGGAAAAAGAGAGGGAGGCAACGCCTCTAGCCATGTTGGTGGCGCCACCAACACTAAGAGCCATCTAAAATGACGCTTTCAAAGCGTCTCAATCAATGGAGTCTGAGCAAAGAGATGTATGTTCTCGATGTGGAGTATTCAGTCATTGGACACATATTTGTATAGCTCGTGAAGAAATTGTCACCGCCTACAAAGCATATTGTGAAGCAAGAGAAGCTCACTACGTGGAACAAGAAGATCATGAAGATGATGTAGAGTGAAGGGTTGAAGACTACAAATCTGGCTGGGATCAATAGATCGCCAATTCTATTTAAGTTTTTATTTTTCCAAGATATGTAATAGGTAATTGCCATATACTTTGTAGTAAATGCCATTGGTTTAGTTTTTCTTCACATAGGCTCATTCAAAATGAGTATGATGTCTAGGAAGGTTTTGAGATAAGTGGTACTTAAGCGAGCTTTGCTCCACCGACATCTCTCTACTTACCTGGTCATATTTATTTTAGAGTTACCGAAAGAAGTCAAATGACTACCTTTGTTTTGCATTAGCTAGCATGGATTAGATTCTCTGAATGGTTAGGAGACAATGATGTACTCCGTTGGCTTATGAATAAAATTTTGAGTTCTTTTCATTATGACTCCATTTTTATTCTGAGCATATTACTTTTGTGACTACGATGGCTAGGTCATCAATATTAATTCAAGGACATGGAATCGCCCAAGTTCCCCTTACCAAATGGCACCGTGATTACTGTCACAGAAACACGCTCCTAGGGCAAATCGCACCTATGAATAGCCAACAGATTCCAGGCGAAAACGCATGTAGAGAATGGAAATGAGTTCCTTTGCAATACCTCTAACGATTGCGAACAAAGGCGCATCTTAGAGAAGTTTATGTGTTTCTCTAGTGGACTCTATGTCACTATTCGAGATATTAAATCCAATAAAGTTATGAGAGAAGATCTCTTGGATTTAGATACATAATGACTTTGTCACGGTAGGATAAGTTATCCTAGTTATGATATGATGATCCGTCTACTAAAGACTTCACATGGATATCCTTTCTTTGAAGTGAAACGAAGCATGAATCAAAAGTTGATTCCTGGACTAAGTGTGACCACCGCCACTTTCTCTAGCGCCGCTGCCGTCCACCACCATCCTAAGGCTGGCACAGTCCCTATCCATGATGCCATGGATGGCGTCCATCATGGTGATGGCGCCCTAGGTGATGCTTAAATCACCAGCTTTGCTTCAAATAGCGTTTTAGAAGCTCAGGCCCAACCAAAATCCTTATTGGTTGCTTCTAAAGCCTCTCACTCGTTTTACAAAGCCCGTTCCTTAGGCAAATTAGGACTAAAACCGCCTTATGTAAAGGATATGAAAAAACTCATTCTGTTCTTACATAGAATCCGTGGGGATTCTGTGGATTGATTCAACCAACTTGTGGACTTTTAAATATTTCATGATGATTGGTTGACACGCAAACACGCTGGTCACGTGTTGTGCCATTGTCCACTTGTAATGCTGCTTATGCTACACTCCTATCAAATATCATATGACAACGGGCTCACTCCTTGAATCATCTTATTCAGTCAATTGGATTTGCCATTGCTAGAGAGCTTACATAGAAGACTTTCGATGATTATTGCGTTAGGACTGATGTTGGATATCATATTCCCATGAACACACCCAAATGGTCTCGTGGAAACGACTGCGATGGTAGTCCGGACATTCGTAATGCGCACCAATCTCCTTATATCCGCTAGGGCTGATGCAATATCGCATGCAGCTATGCTAATTCGTCTACGGCTAACCGCCACTCAATCTACCTTTGCGTTACAGCTAGTGACTGGGTACAAGTATCGTACGTACGCATATTTGAGTGTGCCATTTATGTGCCGATTGCGCCGCCACAACGCTTTATGACAGGTCCTTACAGACGAATGGGCAACTACGTTGGATTTGAGACTCTGACAATCGTCCGCCACTTAAAGCCCTTGCAAGGCGATCTCATTACTGCTAGATTTGCGGGTTGTCACTTTGATGAGACAGTCTTCCCGTCGTTAGGGGGAGATAAGAACACAGATGTTCAGTAGGAACGACAAGAATTGTCGTGGCCTGTCCCCACTATGTCTCATCTCGATCCCTGTTAAAGTGACGAGATCACACATCTGCTACAAATATGCCTGCAAGGAAAGACGTCCCTACGAGAGGACGTAGCGCCACCCTACACGGAGGTAGGGATGGCGCCAATGCTAAAGAGAGTGGCACTCTGGATTTATAGGCCATGGTCCTAGCTAGGATGCATGTGAGGCCAGTGGGTTAGAAGGATACTTTGGCACATTCCAATCCTTTGATCATCAAGACTCAAAATTCGTCTTATGAGAATCTTCCAGATTATGGTTATCGTTGGGGGACGCCTCAACGTACGTCAGAACCAATTCTTGAGAATATAGAGCTCTTTGAAAATTACACTAGTGTACATGAGACATGGGATAGAAACTCCATCATAATTGATGATGTGGTCATGCATTTCGTTGTGCATGATTTTGTTGAGTCCGATGATATCGAACCACGCTCCATTGATGAATGAATTCCAATGTAGAGAAATTTGGCCTAAATGGAAAGATGCGATGCATGCTAAGTTGGATTCTCTAACGAATAGGAAGGTTTCTGAGCCAGTGATGCCAACACCTCCTAACATAAAACCTATTTGCTAATGGGTCTTCGTTAGAAAGCGTGATGAGAAAAAGAGATGATAATCTCACCTTACAGTGTAAGGATTCTCACCAAACGCAGTGGAATCGACTATGATAAGACATATTCTCTTGTAATGGATGTCATTGCACTCCACTACTTTGTCAGTTTGGTAGTTTCCAAATAACTGAACATGCAGCTTACGAATGTGGTCACAACGAATCTCTATGGGGATCTAGATACGAAATATATATGAAGGTTCATGGTGAACTTCATTTACCCAAGTCAAGTGGTTTTAGACCACGGAGCGGGTTTTACAAAGAGGTTGAAACGCTCACTAAAGTGACTACTTGATTGGGAAGGGATATGCCCACGCATTTCCATAACAAGTTTCGGATTCTATTGCTATTCATGTTGAACATGATCTTCATTGGAAGCCCTTAAAGAGTTAAGGGAAATCGCTGAACACTTAAAATCCGAGTTTGAGATGAAGGATTTTGGGAGAACATGATTATGTCTCGGTTTGGAACTTGAGCATCGTGTTGATAGATGCTTAGGCATTTTGACAAGGTCAAGCCTTCAAGCACCCCCATGATCGTCCGTAATCTTGATCCTGAAAAAGATCCTCTTCGTCCGAAGGATGATGGCAAATATGTGCTAAAGGCGGAAGTGCCCTACATAAGTACAATAGGCGCATTATTATACTTAGCTCAATGCACAAGACCGGACATCTCATATGTTATGAACTTGTTAGCTAAGGTATAGCTTTGTGCCAACGCAACGCCATTAGATTGGTGTAAAAGATATCATTCGGTACTTGAGATGTACGATTGATATGAGCTTGTTCTATCCCTGCATAGAGATGATGGATTTGGACCCATCACGCACCAGGAACACCGCCAACATTGGCCCGCGTCCTCTATCCCCATCCCAAAACCACATGTATTTTAGAAGGTTTTGCTGATATTAGGCATCTCTCTAACCCACATAAAGGTCATTCTCAAATTGGTTAAGTGTTCACCATGGGTAAAGACCGTGATATCTTGGAGGTCTACAGAATAGACCCTAGTCGGTATATCTTCGAACAATGCAGAAATGATTGCTCTTCACGAAGTGGTTTGTGAATGTATATGGATTGGATCCATAATTACGCATATTCGAACAATTATGGTTTGAAGTCTACCATAGATGAGCCTACGAGCATATAGGATAATACTGCTTGTTTTGAAGCAAGGCTATATCAAAAGCGACAACACCAAATATAATCAGCAACAAAAGACTTTCCTAAAGATCAAAGTGAACTAGGTTCAATTTGGGGACAGTGAGGCAGGCTTGCTCACTAAGTCATTGCCTAAATTCCACTTTCGAGAAACATGTTGGTAGCATCATTTGCCGATGTTATCCGAACTCCCATGACCGTAGTCATTAGGGGGAGATGCAGACCTCAAGGGGGAGATGTCTACATGTATGGTCTCGAAACGTGAAGGGTGTGTTGTGCTATTTTTCCCCTTCCTGAGGTTATTTTTGTCCTACAAGATTTTTGTTATTCGGCAAGGTTTTTAATGAGGCAACGAGAGGAGCACAACGTTTGGGCTACACAAGGGGGAGTGTTCAAGTAAATCTGGAATATGTGTCTGGCCCAAACTCTAGGTTACTTGACATAGTTGTAATAGGGTTTAGAATTAGAGATATTCTCGGAGATATCCGATTAATTGTACGGTTATCTTTCCTCATACAACTCTGATTCTATGTCTTGTAATCCTCTATATAAAGAGGCCCCTATTATCAATAAAAGCATGACTCAATTCTCTCCCAATTTTGGTTTTCCTTAAACAGAAATGATGATATCCAGAAAATGGAGGTAGAATGAAAAGTTACAATGACATCCATATCTTGCGATTTCTTCTGGTTCCATCGCTGATTTCCAGGTTTCTTCGACACCATGGGCATTATCGTTTACTTTTTGGGTTTCTCGACTTTTAGTTTGGGCGATCTGGTTATGTGATATTATCCTTGATAATTCTTCAATTGCTTCTGCAAGACTGCAACTTCTGCATCAACTTTTGGTTCCATCAACTTCTGCTGAGGGATGTACTTTATTGTTTGCCGATGTTTTGAGTTTTGGGTTTCATACATGTCAGAGTAAACAAGAGGCTTAGTGTTTAGGTTTCGATCTTATAAAGCCTCAGTTTTTGTTTCTTATTCAATGTTAGATATCTACATTTCAATTGAAAGAAACCCAGTTGACATATTCAGAAGTTTAATTAACGCTAAAATCACTAAATAGGCCATAAACTCTGCATTTGAATAGTCTTGGTGGGATTGGATATGGTTTCTTTGCTTCCCCTTCTTGCTAGTTTCTATCGGTTACTATAAGTTGAGAATATGTTCAATATATGGTTCACCAGGTCTCTATTTGAATTAGGAAATCAAAATGTGTGAATTGTGAACGAGTGAAGTTGATTACAAATCATTACTTGTAAAAATTGTCTTTTTTATTTTTATTGTTATTTTAAACTTGATCAGCTACTGGATTTAATTATCATGTATTGATGTAGTTTGCTAAAACTCTCTGTTTTATTGGAGCATAAAGACTTGGAAGTTCAACATTGTGGTCATCTCTGCGTTTTTTATATAGGTTTTGATTGCAGCTGGTGTTTGTGCCCAGATGATCTCAAATCCACTTCATGTTTTCTTTCTATATTAGCTGCTAGTGTAGTATCATGGAAGAGTGTCAAACAAAGTTTGACAGCCACATCTACAATGCAGGCCGAATGCATTTCTGGTCATGAACAAAATTGTAAGGAATTTTATAAAGGAAATTCAGATTATAGATTCCATTGAGAGGCCTGTTAGGATTTTCTGTGGCAAAGAAGCAACTATTTTCTTTGTAAAGAACAGTAAGAGATCTTCAGCTTCCAAAAACATTAATTCTGAGAACTTTGTTGTAAGAGAAATTGTCAGGGATGATGAGATAGCAGTTATACTGATTGGTACCTTAAAGCAGTTAGCTGATCCTCCCACCAAACCATTATCAGTTTATCAAGAACATGTGAAAAATATGGGAGTCTTGAGTAGTACGTTTAGAGGGATAGACTAGTGGAAGTTTTAAGTTTAAGTTGTTTTTATGTAACTTGTTTTCCTTCATTAGCTTGTTGTAACTTCAGTTCGTAATGACATTGTAAAACCAGTATTATTCAGAAATTCTTCATTAATTCTTATGCAATCTTATGCACGCTGTTGAGAATTCAGCATGTATTAGTTTATTTTATGTTATAGTTCAAATATGTGTGGCTTAAATGCAGATTTGATTTCATTATTTGCACATGAATATTCTCTTCAGTTGTGCTTTTAGCATTTAGATAAGCTATAATACATTCTGCATACAGTTTTGATCATTCAGTGCAGGTCATGTATGTATTACTTTATGTTTTCATGTTCTGAAAATTGCCTCTTGTGTGGTTCAAAGTTGCTGCATGTGATTATGGAGTGCTGGCATTGCTTAATGCTCATTTTTCCATGGTCTCACTTATGCAAATTTTGATTTGAGTCAGCTATGATTTAGGTCCTGAAATTTTTTCTATCTCCTGAGCACACTTCAGGGTTATTATATCCGATTATATGACATTCTTGTTGACTTAAATAATATACAGTGATTACAGTCTGTGGGTGAATGTAAGACTTATTGTGGATTTAGTATTGCTTAAGCTTCGTTCAACAACTTGTCATACTCCACTTGAAAAAGTAGTACAGTAAGATTGAAGTATCCTGAGATTGAATAGGGAATAATTGTATCCGGTAGAAAATGGTTTAGGAAAGCCCTATGCATGTCCATTTTAAAGTTAGGAATCTTTGTGGGAGATTCTTGATTCTTGTATGCCTATATAAGGGACTCAAACCCTGCTTTATCAATCACAACAAGCCATACAGATTCAGTGTCTCATTGTGTGATTACATCTGGAAGATTGATCAGAGAAGAAGCAAGAGTTCTATTAAGTTGGTCGACATGCATTCATTATCTATTCCAAGCAAGTAACTCATCAAACATATTCTTAATATTGAGCATAGTTAAAACCTATAGTATAACAGTTACTCCAAAAGTGAAAACGAAAAGAAAAAAAAACGAGAGCAAATGAAATTGAAGAAGAAAATTAAAGGACATACCTTTGGTTGTTTGATAATTAATGGGACGTATGAATGAAGGAATATATTCCTCCTCCAAATTCTCTGCTTAAAACAAGATAGAGTCCGAACTAAATCTATATCTGTGAAAAAAAACATAAGAACAGAGGTAAAACACAAGGATGAAGATACAAATTTTTTTCGTAAAACATTATAAAAAAGACAATAAACTGAATTAGTAGAAATAATGTAAATGCAATACCTTTTTTGTGGCTTTTTTTAATATGCTTAAAGCAATAATCAAACTAAAACTGAGATAAAGTCGCCAGCAGCAAGTGTGCAGGGGACACTTAAATCAGAAGACTGATAAAAGCAACTGACAAAACTCGATCTTTCGCCTTCAGATATCAAAGAAAGAGAGCAAGGAAAGCTTAATCACCGAGCTGTTATATATCACCTGAAGACAAGTACGAGAAAACGTTATGTGAAGGTAGATGAGTCAACGTTTGAATAGTTGGAAGAGATGGATCCAAGCCAAGATGTCAAATCAATAAAAGTCTATGAACTTTTTATAGAATCCATGGACTTTTGAAAAAGTCTATCATTTAAAAAAACTCCACACAAATCCAAATACAATACATCCCCCTTAGTTGCTTGCACCTTAATTTGCGGGGATTTGATGCTTAATGGCTGTGTATTATATGGTGTTGGCAAAAAATTATGTCCGCAATAGTTGACTCAACTCAATGATGAACTTAATAATTGAATTTAAAAAGTGAATTATATATGCAGATAATTGAGGAGATTAATTAGCATAGAGCCTTGACTTGGTAGCTGAACCAGTAATATGTAAGGTATCATTTGTATCAACGAAATAGAGCAATGGGGGGAGCTCTGTCCCACTTATTAAAATTTGACTCCGTTAAGTCACAATATTTTTTCAAAGAAAATTAACTCTAAATTTGGCCGCCTTTCTTCTCCATCGAATGAAGGCTGACATTTTTGACCTCTTTTATCTCTGTTAGGAAACGTTGTGGTACGGGACATCCAATTACAACTGAAGTAGAAACTATGAAAACGAGTGAAACAGAAGATGATAGGCAACTTGTAGAAGGATTTTACTATAGCAAAAGGATACAACGATTTCTCTTCTGCAATAAGGAGAGCACAATTGACAACACCTTCTCTCTTATAACAGGAGGAAATACACACTAACAAAGGAAAGACACTTGAGTTTTAGGAGAAATCTCCATTTTCTCTCTAAACTCCACTCCCTCTCTCTCTTTGTTTTCACTCACCACAACATGGGATTACAACTCTATAACTCAAGACCTCTATTTATACTAGATAGAGGAGGTTACAACTAGCTTCTTAAAGCTTAAGAAACTTAGCTATGTATGAGTTGTAAATGCAATCTTTACAACTATCATATGTTGGAAAGTAAGCCACAAACTTTAACCTATCAACAACTTAAGTACGAAGTCACAATCTTTGACCTATCAACAACTTAAGCATGAAGTAAGTCACAATCTTTGACTTATCAAAAACACCATGCTTATCAAGAACTTAAGCATGAAGCAAGCCTCCATTTTTGACTAATCAAGAAGATCACGCTTATCAAGAACTTAAGCATGAAGTAAGATGCATAAGTGGCTTTACTTCCACAATCTCGAGATTAATCTTGCTGGATCCTTGAAGGACTTCTTTTCGCTGTTTCTTTAATCTTTTTCCCCCTCTTGAACAGTTGAAACCCAGATCTTTCTTCTTTTGTTAAAACCCAAAACTTGATATTTGATTATAGATATTTCTTCTTTATTTTGTTCTTTTCGCTGTTTCTTCTTTTTTTGAAACCCAGATCTTTCTTGTTTTGCTTCCCCATACTTGATTATATATCCATATTAATTGTTCGTGAACCCAAATTAAATTGATTGCAAAAACCCCAGATCTTAACAAGCAATAGCCATATAAAGCAACCCAGAAAACCCATCCATCAGTGCTTTCTTTCTGTGAAGCACTTGATGACTTCAATATATATTCATTAATAACATGTTCTCTCTGTAATTGAGAACCAAATTGACATGTATAACATTAGGATAATTGAGATAAAGAGGAGCGGGTTATCGAATAGGCTGCATCGGCCGGAATTCTTTTGAGTTCAGAACTTGTTTGTACGACAATGGCGTCGCAGCGGCAAGTAATGAATATTTGAGTTTTTCCTAGTATGACTCATTCGAGAAATAAGAAAAAGAAAAAAAAAAACCCAGTTTAATAGACTTAGACTAATGTTGAATTGAATACAGCTGTCAAAATATCATTGGTGGGCAGAATAAGGATAGAACAGTGAGGGCCAGAATAGGAAAGCTCAATAGGGCCCAGCTTAGATGAAAGTGAAGATTGAGCGGAGGCCTTGTTTATTAAAAGGGAGGATTCTTGTTAGGCCTCATCATATGGCCCTTGGGCCCTAAGCCCGCCCGGCCCGACCCTTTCTCAAATAGGGTAAGGTAAGGGTCATGCAAATGAAACCCGGCCCTACCCTACTGCCCGGCCCGATTGAGCCCGAAAGGGCCAAGCCCGGCCCGGCCCTAAAATTTATATTTTATTTTTATTATTTTTCTATATTACATATTTACATAAAAAGAAATAAGAAATATGTTATTTTAGAGAATGAGTATTAGATTGAACATTTGAACCCAATTAATTTATGTAAATCTAATTTTTATATCATACACTCCAAAGAGAATAGACACTAATTTTTTTATAAATCTATATTTATATATCATACACTCCAAAGAACAACCTCTATCAATTCAAAGAAAATGAGAAAATCAACCGTTTGATGTGATTATTACAATAAATTATGCGTGTGGTTAAAAATTTAGTCAATTTCACCATAGTTTCGAACCCGATCGGATTGGTCAACCATATTCACTTGTATGTTTTCTTGGTTGACCGATGGCGTGACAACCGTAAAACGTGCTAATTTTTTTACATCACATTTTTAAATATTTCATCAATGGATGTGCGTAGATATAAGATAAAAATTTCAAATTTAATTACAAATATGTTGGTTTATACCAATTTGCCTCCTAAATTTGTATAACTTATACATTACATTTAAATGATTGAGGTTACCCTCCATGAGCAAAATGGGGGACGAAATGGAATTTTTTAAAATAAACCGCTGGATGTTGTTTTCATATGAATATATGTTCGTGGTAGAAATTTCAGCTCAGCAATTTCCGCCTTCGGTTGGACCTCGATCTACCCGGTCAACTTAATACCCTAATAGAACATAAAACAATATGCTCTTAACCGGTCCTTGGCAATTCACTTTTTTTATCTTTCAGCTCCCACACTCTCATGGGTAGGGGGTCTACTTACGGATGTCAAAATTCCGCAACGTTTGTCCGCACATGGTGCCGCTCCCCTTAGGGAAGTTTGCTTGTGCAAGCGTTGACCGCTACGTTGGACGCCTTATTCACGGCAGATCGGCCTAATTTCTTTACACAATACCTATCAATGTTGTATAAACATATGAGAATTTTCAGATTGGTCGATTTTCATTTCAAAATTTTTGGATCGCACATAATCCTTATATGCCTTGTAATGTAGTATAACTAGTTTATTAGGCTTGTTACCCTCCAGGCACAAAATGGGGGACGAAATGGAATTTTTTTAAATGAACTGCTGGATGTTGTTTCATATGAATATATGTTAGTCGTAGAAATTTCAGCAATTTCCGCCTTCGGTTGGACCTCGATCTACCCTGGTCAACTTAATACCCTAGAATAGAAAATAAACAAATATGCTCTTAACCGGTCCTTGACAATTCACTTTTTTCGATCTTTCAGTTCCCACACTCTCATGGGTAGGGGTCCTACTTACGGATGTCAAAATTCCGCAACGTTTGTCTGCGCATGGTGCCGCTCCCCTTAGGGAAGTTTGCTTGTGCAAAGCGTTGACCGCTACGTTGGACGCCTTATTCACGGCAAATCGGCCTAATTTCTTTACACAATACCTATCAATGTTGTATAAACATATGAGAATTTTCAGATTGGTCGATTTTCATTTCAAAATTTTTGGATCGCACATAATCCTTATATGCCTTGTAATATAGTATAACTAATTTATTAGGCTTGTTACCCTCCATGAGCAAAATGGGGGACGAAATGGAATTTTTTAAAATGAACCGCTGGATGTTGTTTTCATATGAATATATGTTAGTGGTAGAAATTTCAGCAATTTCCACCTTCGGTTGGACCTCGATCTACCTGGTCAACTCAATACCCTAAATAGAACATAAAACAAATATGCTCTTAACCGGTCCTTGGCAATTCACTTTTTTCGATCTTTCAGCTCCCACACTTTCATGGGTAGGGGTCTACTTATGGATGTCAAAATTCCGCAACGTTTGTCCGCGCATGGTGCCGCTCCCCTTAGGGAAGTTTGCTTGTGCAAAGCGTTGACCGCTACGTTGGACGCCTTATTCATGGCAAGTCGGCCTAATTTCTTTACACAATACCTATCGATGTTGTATAAACATATGAGAATTTTCAGATTGGTCGATTTTCATTTCAAAATTTTTGGATCGCACATAATCCTTTTATGCCTTGTAATGTAGTATAACTAGTTTATTAGGCTTGTTACCCTCCATGAGCATTGTCAGATTGATCAATTTCCATTTCGAAATTTTTGGCACACCGGAATAAGCCATAATTTTTTTTTAGTTTTTCTAATTTTTAATTACATTTCTCTTTTTTCTATAATATGCAATTTATCTCTTTCTTTGTAATTGATTTCATAAGTTTTGTTTTCTTTAATTTCTATTTTCTTTGTTACACAACAATTAATATTGGGAGATTTATATAGATAGTTAATTGAATATAACCACCTTAAGTAATATTAATAAATGTTATAAGTTACAAGTATTATATGAATATAAAATATGTTCAATAAAAAACAATGAGTCTTTTATCACCAATATATACCATTAAGCCATATTTTGAGAAGAAAAAAAATAATGTTTTTTTTTTTGTTAAACAAAATAAGGCCCTTTTTGGCCCATTTCGGCCCTATTTGAGGGCCGGCCCGACCCGGCCCTTTCGGCCCTAACGGATAGGGCTTTTCGGGCGGGTAAGGGATAGCATATTTAAGCCCCGGCCCGACCCGACCCTACCCGGCCCTAAATTTTGTTGACTTTGACTAGGCCCGGCCCGGCCCGACCCTAAGCCCTAAAATTTAGGGTAGGGCCGGCCCTAACCCGGCCCATGATGACCCCTAATTCTTGTCTTCGGGGGCTTCGATACTTGATGTCTTCATTATACGTATTCACAAGTTGGCAAGTAGGTAAATGGTCTCAGTACTCCATTTAAATTATACTACTGTTCTTTTGTTTTTATGTTAATCTACCATTCTATTAAAGTCTTCAACGCATATGAAGTTATGAACACAGATCACAGGTAATCTACCATTCTATTGAAGTTAGTTTTATCTACTTAGGGTACCATTCATAAAATTATCTCAATTTTGTAAACTAAAACGTAGTATCACATACCCCACATATTCCCCCGACCCCAAAAAAAATACTGTTGCAAATCGTCTTCCTCTTCTTTTCTCTTTTTTTTTTTTGGATAGAATCTTCCTCGTCTCTTTAGTTGTTTCCTTTTTTTTTTCCTCTCTCTTTCTTTCTAGTATAAAATTTGTTATATGGATATTCAAACATATATAAACAATTAAATCTCTGATCTCTCAGAGAAAAGGAAATGAATCAACGTACCTTTTATAACTGGATGTTTTTGTTATGAAGTAAACTGAAACGCAGAAAGAAGATGATTAAGTACCAAAATCAAATCAGGTGAGATTGCAGAATATATCAGCCGGTAGATCTAAGATCGATCATATATATCATCTATTGAAACGCAATTAATACCTGGATCTTCTTTTTGTTTCTGCTTGGTTATGATTTGGCATATAATCCTGAAGTAAAACCGAAAGAAGGTTGATGTAAGATGCAGGGACACCCTCAAATCAGAAGGAAACTGAAGAGCTAGCTGCAATTAGTCTGCAGTCTGCACTTTAACCTTGGTTTGGTTTAGTTTACAGAGAGGAATGACGAGAGTCGATCGGTGAGTGAATACTTGAAAGTTGAGGAAGCAGCTATATAGCTAAAAAGCAACACTAAAGTGACAATTTCAGAGACACGTGGCGCAATCTGATCCGTCAAATATGTGGCTCAGAATGAAGTCATATAAGCCATTGATTAAAGCTTACTTTTTTTAACAGTCAAATTTGACTGTGAAGGAAAAAAAATAATGAGTCAATCGGTAAAAACTTTTAGATAATAAATTTTCCCATGAAATTTTAATCTATGCCTTCCTCGACTCTGCTACCAGTGCACCTCCGCACTCTTCTACCGTCGGGACGGCCCTGATCGGCGGCAAAGGTATGAAGTTCACAGACTAGCCAGTAATAGAGCTCCCGGTCCGCGACTCCATCCTCTCCTTCCAACAAGACAACGACTCCCTCGATGTCGGCACTGCTCATACTCCGACGGCCAAGCGGTCCTCGATGTCAACTAAATTGCCGAAAATCGCCGGAAAATCTGACTCCGGCGACGACGATGCAGTTGGGGAGGAGAGAGCCGGAGTCGAAATAGCTGAGAAGAGGGTTGGTGCGCGAGAAGTGGAGAGGTGAGGTCGCGCGCCAAGAGCGCTTGAGGATTCTGGAGTAGGTGAAGGAGTCATGGGGTTTGGTGGATTTCGAGGATTTGTGAGGATTCTGGAGCGGAATGCTTGATTCCGAGAGAGTTGAAGAAGGTGAGGAACGCGATCTCGGGGACGATTCTCCGGGCTTCGATATTAGGTTTTGGAAAAAGTTCAGTTGGATGGGTTTGGATCCTCCCACAGCAGCTTGATGTTGGATTCCTCCCACAGCAGCTATTATTCTTTTAGAGTTGGGCTCTATACTTGCAATTGAAAGTTCACGCATTCTTACCTTGCTGTGAATAACATTGTTTGTAGGAGAGAACTTCAGCTACATATTAGTGCTATGTTGACTGTGAGGAAGTTTGGCTCTGCAGTTTGTTCTCACTGGTAACGATTAAAACCCAGATTTTGCAGAGAAGATGACCGATCGCAGCTGTAACATGAATATGATATATAAAGAAAAGAAGGTAATAAAGAGTATTGGTATCGATTGGTTCAGTGGTGAAGGCGCGGACGACATACACATGTAACACGAGTTCGAGGCCAAATGTCATCTACTTTATATTTTGGATTTAAAAAAAAAAAAGAATTTCATTAAATCAAATCAATTAGTTATTATTTTTTTGGGTACAAATTTATTATTTTTTTAATTGAAATAAATCTATAATTTCTTTTTTATTTATCAAGTATTCTTTTCAATAGTTATTTGTGTATTGAAAGTTTATCAAGTTTGCAAACGGAGCCTAGTACTGCGGGTTTGGGATCTGGATCACTAAATTTAACATTTACCGATCCAGAGTTGAATGACATTTCATGGGTTCTTCCGTGCAATATGATATGATGGTGTTCATCTTTCTTGCAATTTGATTGATTTTCATCTCAAATTTCTGTTATGGTTTCATCTCAAATGTTTTGTAACTGTTGTTGTTTTATGGTCTCATTATGGCTACCCTCATTCTGGTCTCATTTTATTCGTTTTGGTGTTTATCTCAAAACTCTTTTATTTGCCTACCTTTTAAGGTCACACCTTTTAAATCAAAACAATTTTATTTCCAACAATACAAAACTTGAATTTTAAGAAATTATTCACCAAAATAAAGTAAAATTTACTTAATTGAATAATTAATATTAATTTAATCTTTTTGATAAAAAAAATAATTTAAATTACTCCTAGCTCACCACATAACAAGGTAACTAGCGTACCACGTATATTCAATGTTAATCGAGATGAGACATATTGGTGTTCAGACGACCCATTCAGCACACTAAAATAAGTGCATGTAATGCAACTAGTGAAATTTTATAGTAAGAGCTCACAGATCGAAAAAATAAGTTGAGAATGAACATATTAGTTTTTCTGGTATTTATGGTTGACCTAGTAGATCGAGACCTAAACAAATTCAAAAATAGCTGAAATTTTGACCATAATCCTATATTTTTATCATGATAACATTCAATGGTCAATTTTGATAAAGTCTATTTCCTCTACATTGTTCCTCATGGAAGGTATGTTATTTGATACAACTAATAAACAAGTTAGACCACATTAGTAGTCATATAAGGATTTTGTGTGAATCGAAATTGGAAATCGATAAATTTGACATTACTCATCTATTTATAGCATATTAATAGGTATTTCGTAAAAAAATTAACCCGATTCGCCGTCATTTATACATTAAATAAAGCAGTCAACCCTTTATACGCTTCTACTTCTCTAAGGGGAGCTGAACCACGAGGAGATAAATTTCCCAAAATTTTTACATTAGCTGATATAGCTCATACCCATGAGAGTGTGAGAGCTGACATATTTTTTTAAAAAAAGTTGCAAATGAGCGGTTATGAGCATATTAATTTTATATGATATTTAGGGTTTATGGTTGATCTAGTAGATCGAGACCCAAACAACGATGAAAATAGCTGAAATTTTGATCATAATAATATATTCTTATCATGATAACATCCAACGGTCGATTTTGATAAAGTTTATTTCCTCTACATTGTTCCTCATGGAAGGTATACTATTTGAAACAACTAATAAATAAGTTAGATCACATTAGTAGACATATAAGGATTTTGTGTGATTCAAATAATCGAAATTGAAAATCGATAAATTTAACATTATCCATCTATTTATAGCATATTAATAGGTTTGTAAAAAAATTAACCCGATTTGCCATAATTTCGACATTAAATAAAGCGGTCAACCTTTTATACACTTCTACTTTCCTACAGGAAGCTGAACCACGAGGAGATAAACTTCATGAAATTTTTACATTAGCTAATATAGCTCATACCCACCAGAGTGGGAGAGTTGATAGATCGGAAAAAGAAGTTGCGAATGAGCAGTTATGAGCATGTCATTTGATAGGTATATATATAGTTCCACATGGATTGACACGGAAACGATGAACAAATAAGGTAATTTTTGTACCATAGCTATTCATCAATGCAATAGTTGCTATCACGGTCAAATTAGCCAATTTATGTTTCCTCCACCTTGTTCATCTTAAAATTTATACATGTTAACGTGAGTCATGACATAATATTATGAATGTAATATATTGTAATTATATCGTAGTTAGTACTTACCTTTTCTATGTGTGGTAGAGAATAGTGACGTAAGTCAATTGTATTCTTGTAATCCTCTTTGTATACCTCCACTGTGAGCTGAATAAAATATCAGAAGATTCATTCTCAATCTTGTTCTCTTTGACTTGGTATCAGAGCAAAGATCCGAGAGGACTTTGTCTCCTTAGTTGTCCAATTTTTCCCTCAAATCTGAGGAATTGATACAAAATCAAACCCCTTTTGTTAGGGTTGTTTTTTGTCGTTCTCTACCCTTCTTAATTCAAGATTGGTCCTTCGTCTCGTTTAGAGACCGACCTTTGTCAAGTCAAACCAAGCACGTTCGAAGTTTAGATGGTGGTTCTTTTGGTGGTCAGAAACTCAATGGTACCAATTTTCGAACCTGGAAGAAGATTATGTCTGTCCATCATTGTGGCATACACAAGATGGGGCATGTGAATGGAACAACCAAAGCTCATAGTGAGGAAGATGTGGATGCCTATACTAAGTGGGAGGATGATGATGGATATGTGATGGCTCTCCTGTTCAAAGCCATGATTGAAGATGTCTTACAGTTGGTGGAAGAGTGTGAGACTGCTGAAACAATATGGAAGACATTGGGGGATCTGTATACCAATGAGTCTGATTTTATACGGGTTCATGAATTGATGTGTAAAGCTGCTAGTACGCAACAGAATGGGCAACCAGTAGCTGTGTATTTCACCAAGCTGAAGAATGTATGGGTGGAAATTGATCAGAAAAGTCCTTGCAAGATCAAGAATCAGGAAGATCTTGTGTGGTACCAGAAGGAGAAGGAGCTAGAAAGGGTTCATGTATTCCTGAGAGGGCTAGATGAGAAGCATAGCAGTGCCAAGGGAGAATTGCTCAGAATGCCAGACCCTCCTAGTTTGAACACAACTTTTACATACATCCGCAAGGATGAGTCTCAGCAGGAAAGTGTCAAACATGTACAGGTTGAAGTATCTAGCCTAGCCATTCAGGCCAAGTCACCGGCAACTTTCCTTCAGTAGCAGAGTTCAGTCCCACTTCATCAGCAAGGTTTCCCACAAGGCTTCATCAACCGCCCTTGTCCTCAATGTTCTTATTGCAATGATCTTGGGCATGTTCGGGAGACTTGTTGGAAGTTGAACCCACACCTTAAACCTAAAAAGCAAGGTTATCGTCCTAAGGGGAAAGTGGTTGCAGTTCAGTTGGTCCAAGAACCAGATTTCTATGGAGTGGCTGGCCAAGATCATCATACAGCAGGTGGAGCTACTTCTACAGCCTCTATAGCTGGTCGAGGTAAAATTGGTATAGCTTTAAAGGTTTCTAACTTTGTTGGTTCTGATACATGGATTATTGATTCTGGTGCCTCCGATCATATGACTTTTGACAAATCGTACTTTACTGAATTGTCTTCCCCACCAGTGTCCTATGTAACCAATGCCAATGGTGAGGCCTTTCCTGTGTTAGGGTCAGGGTCAGTTCGTATTACTCCCACCTGAGAACTTCATAATGTGTTATATGTGCCTGACTTGTCTTACCATTTGATATCTGTTCCATAGTTGAATACTGAGTCTAAATGCTCCGTAACCTTTTATCCTATGTATGTGATTTTTCAGGATCTTCTCACTAGGGAGATAATCTGTCGGGGGTATCTGAGGGGCAGATTGTTATACCTGGATCAGACATACACAAGAGAGAAACCAGGAGCACAGTCCCGCACCGCTTTGACTTCGAGTTCTGATAAGCTAAGTGAAATTTGGTTGTGGCATCGCCGTTTAGGGCATCCCTCTTTTAGTCTTATGAGAAAAACCATGCCTACTTTGTTTATTGTTATGGATGAGTCTATTTTACATTGTGAAACATGTGTTTTGGCAAAGAGTCATCGTGCTACTTATTCTCCTAGTATTTCTAATAAAAGTGTTATTCTTTTTGAGTTGATTCATTCTGATGTTTGGGGACCTTCTAGAGAACCCACTGTGTCGGGTATGAGATAATTTGTGTTATTTATTGATGATTGTACGAGATTGTCGTGGGTTGCTCTTCTTAAAACCAAAGATGAAGTATTTCCAGCTTTTCAAACCTTTCGCACTCTTGTTCAAACACAATATCATGGCACCATTAAAGTCCTTCGTTCTAACACTGGGGGAGAATATGTTAATCATGTTTTCCAAGAGTTTTTTTTAAAAACTATGGGATTGTTCACCAAACTACATGTCCACACACACCAGAACAAAATGACGTGTCTGAAAGGAAAAACCGTCATTTACTTGATATGGCTCGCGCCCTCCTCTTTAGTGCTCATATGCCTAAGTATCTTTGGGGCGATGCCGTACATGCTTCCTCCCATCTTATCAATCGTCTTCCAACCAGTGTCTTTTAGGGAAAAATTCCATTTGAAGTTCTTGCATCTCATGTCTCCTTACCTTCATTTCATAATCTTCCCGCTCATGTCTTTGGTTGTGTTGCTTTTGTCCATGTCCCTAAAAATCAAAGGTCTAAGTTGGATGAAAACAAGCTTTGAGAGGTCTAGAAACAAAGCCTCAGCTTTATTAAACCAGGAACCTCAAGTTTGATTATATCAGTCTATTGATATGATTTTGAGTGATATTTGCTACTGATTAGATTGTTTATGTTGTGTAAAATATTTGTTTAGTTCATTATCATGTTGTTTGATCTAATCCTAGCTTGAAGAAAGAGTGAAAATGGTTGTGTAGTTGAGTCTAATACTTGTAAGGGACCAACAATGTCAGCCAATGGTATATACACTTGGGGAGAGAAGCCCCTTCAATTATTATTGATAAAACGATCTATTATTAGGCAAGAAGACACTGGTGACCGAGATTAGTACAAGATTACTAACAACCAGAGTATAAGAAGTTATTTTCTGTATTGCATCATCACTAATTATATGTTTGAGGTTTGCTCTACTGAGCTTTAAGCTCACCCCTTTTATGATATTGTGCAGATCATGCTCTTGAGGGTTAGAATTTAATTTCTGGAAATCTGGAAGTAGGAGAAGGAGAAATAAATTTTTAGTTTACTGTTTTGTTTTATCTTTGTACAATAAAGCTTATTTCCTAAGCTTGCTTTTGTTTCTCTTGTAAGTACTTACTTATGTAATAAAGAGTTCAACCACAAGTCACCTCTGATTCTCATTTTTTTTTCAATATAGTTTTTATTTGCCAAAGTGTTTCTTATCTTTGACAATTAAAAGCTATTCACCCTTACTCAAAATATTAAAAAAAAAATTGCAATTTTCAGGGTTAGGGTGTGACACATTGAGGGATCCAAAGTGGAGGAAGGCAATGGAGGAAGAGATGGAGGTATTGCAGAAGAACAATACTTGGCAACTTGTGCCACCACCACAAGGCAAAAGGGCTGTAGGTTGTCGTTGGGTGTTCACCGTGAAGCAAAATGCAGATGGATCAGTGAATCGGTACAAAGCACGCCTTGTAGTAAAGGGGTTTACTCAGACGTATGGTATAGACTACGATGAAACGTTTGCTCTTGTTACCAAGATGAACACTATTCAGGTTCTGCTCTCTTTTGCTGCTAGTTTAAACTGGCCACTTCGACAGTTTGATGTCAA
Organism: Rosa lucieae; assembly: GCA_024704745.1. Classification (NCBI taxonomy): domain Eukaryota; kingdom Viridiplantae; phylum Streptophyta; class Magnoliopsida; order Rosales; family Rosaceae; genus Rosa; species Rosa lucieae. The sequence continues at coordinate 46,592 of JANPXK010000996.1, forward strand.
GAATGCGTTTCTTCATGGAGAGTTAGCCGAGGAAGTGTACATGAGCCTTCCACCTGGGTATGTAGTTGCTTCTCCTGGTGATTTTGTATGCAAATTGAGAAAATCTCTATATGGTCTCAAACAGTCACCTCGTGCTTGGTTTGGAAGATTTTCACAGTTCATGCGCAAGGTTGGTTACAGACAGAGCAACTCAGACCATACATTGTTCCTTAAGCATCAACCAGGCAAGGTAACAGCTTTAATTATTTATGTGGATGATATGATAATCACTGGCAATGATACGGTTGAGATGGATAGATTGCAGAGACAGTTGGCCTCTGAGTTTGAGATGAAGGACCTGGGTGAACTGAAGTACTTCTTAGGAATTGAGGTAGCCAGGGGGAGAGAATGGATCTACCTGTGCCAAAGGAAGTACGTTCTTGACTTGTTGACAGAGACAGGTTTGTTGGATTGTAGACCTATTGATACTCCTATTGAGCAGAATCATTGTTTAGCTAAGTATCCAGATCAGGTACCTTCTGATCGAGCTCGCTATCAGAGATTGGTTGGGCGCTTGATTTATTTGGCTCATACTAGACCTGATGTTGCATATGCAGTGAATGTGGTGAGTCAGTTCATGCATAACCCGAGTGAGAGTCACAAAATATAATTTTAGAGTTATCAACTCTTATCTACTAAAATATAATTAGAGTTATCAACTCTTATCTACTAAAATATAATTTTACTAAAACAATTATAACAGATTCACTGGCGACTTTGATTTTCAAGTAGTTCGTCAGAGAGCATTCAATACACTGACATGCACTTATACTAACAGAAATAGACGGTTAGAAAACATTAAGTATATATTTTTATTATTAAAAAAGCTTTTCTATATATATATATATATATATATATATCAACAACTAAGATCTATTAGATTTGCTAGTTCACTTGCACTGTCGATGTATAGAAGATTTTTTCATATTTCTTTTTGAAAAATCTAGGAATTGATTGATACATAGATTTTTCAAAAAGAAACTAAATAGGAAAAATTCTATACATCGACAGTGCAAGTGAAAAATCTAGGTATTGGGTTTTATTAGAGATATTTTAATTTAAATTAATTTAATTTCAATTTTGCCGCTAAAAATTTTGGGGAATATTTCAATGTTGCCGCTAAGCAGATTTCGAGAAAGAGTGGTCTTCTTCTTTTATTTCTTCAATTTTAACTTTCTTCTTTCTTTGTGGTCTTCTTCTTCCCGACCTAGACCTAGACGCCCATCCCAATCGCAAACAAAACCCTCACCAGTCACTTGGTTACCCCTTCTAATCCATACTCTCATCTCTCAATCACAGACGAAGCAATCGCCCTCGATTCCTGCACACAGCAGAAACTTCCTCTTCTTGTGCTCGATTCAATACAGTTAAACTTCAAGGACTTCCGGTATTCAATCTGACTATCAGTTTTTGTTGAACTCAAATTGATTTTTTTTTTGTTGCTGTTTTGTATAATTGGATCTTGTTCAATCTAGGTGGGTGGTTTTAGATAATTTATATTTTATTTCTTTTTTCTTTTTGTGATCTAAGGCCGTGGAAAACTGAAGTTATCTCGAAGAAAGTAGTTATTGCACTTGGCAAGAGTGTAGCTGGAAGTATCGAAGAGTAAGGTTTGAGCTTCTCTTTTCTTCTAATAACCTGAAATGGTGTATATCAGTTGTGTCTATGGATTTTGAGTGTCTGATTTTGATAAAGCTATCTGAAGAGTACAAGATATTATAGAGGGATTTTGTAGTAGGTTTGGGAGAAGCCCAATGTGTTTATGAATATCCCTATTTGTAATATGAATTATATTGTTATTCTGTTGTCAAAGATTGCTAGAAATAGTTTTTTTTTTTTTTTTTTTTCATGTCCTGACTCAGCTATCAATTCCTTGCAGCTGTCAAGCGATCTGAGGATGCACTGAATTTGCAGCTATGGAATACTGTAAAATTTTCCAATGGTGCATTTAGGTTTGTCTTCTTAATCATATGACTGTTTAATTTTACATATTTCCATTGATAGTATGTTATATTTTTACATATATTAGATGGATTATCTGTTGGCTAACTTTCATTTTCAGTTGTCAAGCAAGTTTTTATGGAGCCTGAGATGGCAGTATAATTGTTATGCTCAAGGGTCTCCATAAGCATTTCTAGTTCACAGCTTTTCAGATTATTCATTAGGTATCTTAATGATAAATCTCTAATTTATACTTTTAATTCGTGATATACTGTGTAAATTTCTAGCATGGTTAGGGTTGGTTTGATTGGTTTTGGTCTATAATGCTAGGCCAATTTTGGTTTGGTTGGTCTATTCTAGTGAACCTTTGGGTAATGCCTGATTACTGGTCTACCATATTTGTATTCTGAAAATTGTGATCTTCCTATACAAACGAGCTATAAGAAAGTAAGAAACTAATACATGATGTTGTCGTTTTATAGAAGACCTTGAGGAAACTTGTATAGAATTGTTGCAGACTCTCTGTTTTCTTGTATGCCTTGAGGTATGAAATGTTTTATTTTCAGTCTTATCATTCGTGCTTCTGTGTATATGATCAGGTTATTCTTGTGCTGGGTAAGAGCACAGAAGTTGTTGGAGTTGGAGCTGAACAAGGAACCATGGGTAACAAGATGCTGCCTCTAGATGAGTGTAACCAATGTGACTGGTTGGAACTCCTCTTGTAACTTTTGTGGACTAAAAAACAGCTTTCCTTTATGGACAATGTTTATATTTAACATGTACTACAAATGATGTTCTTACCAACAAATGCTTTACATATTATCTGCAAGAGTGCAAGTTCAACTATTTTTTTTGAATCAAGAAAGAAATTTCATTAGATAGAACCTCAAGTGAGGTGGTTACAATCATAATTGATAACATCAAGAATACATTCTGGAGTCTGGTCTAGCCACACCGAAGTATGATTGGCTTCAAAGCCTATGCCAGCACATTTTGCACAAACGAGGTGCATAGCAAGGCTGCACTCAAGGAATTAATGCCATGGCACATTTGATGTCATCTATCAGACCTCCATTTGCAAGGAGACTATGGTCTAAGCATGAGTCTTCAGCAATTGCGTCAATACAATCATTTTCAATAACATGTTGTAACTGTAGAGACTGCAGGAGATCAAGTCCTGATCGAATAGCATATAGCTCACTCTGTTTTGGTGTGCCAGTTCAACTATGAACTATGGTCAAACTATTAAATTCTATATAAGGGTTCCATTTATACAGGATCTCTATGCAAGGAAGTAATTTATACAGGATACAAGCAACTGATACACAATTTCTATTTCCATACAAGGAATTCATCAACAACAGGATTCCCATTTTATACAAAAATTCACAGTACATACAAGATTTCTATTCTAGGATTGAGCTTGTAATCAAGAACTTAAACTTTACAATATTTGGCATATCTCACGGTTAAGTTTGGTGCACCCTAGCCTCTGCATTGGGCCAAATCCCATTTCATCAATTGCATTTGACAAACCTAAAACTGTTTCTTTGAAATCTTTCGGATTGCAGCCAGCTCGTATAGTCAGCCCACCCTGTTCTGCCACATTATGGGAACTTCCCACCAACGTTCACTTTAAACTCATGCCTAAGGACTGAATCACCAAATTTAACCTGCACAAAATCAGTTTAAGCTGCAGTCATGAGTCATCCACTAAACAGATCAAAACATACGCAAGTCTAATTATCCGGCATCAACTTCAATTATTAAACGTACTAGATTATCCGGCATCAACCTTCTACATTTAACCTTTGCCTCAGGAGTAACCATTTTCCTGTGTCAGAAAGATACATCCATTGAATGAGGTCATAATTAATTACAACAAGTGGGCAGATTCTGTAAGAGCATAAATTGACACCAAGTCCTCAAGGTCAGTGTTTTCCTATTAGAAAATAACACTACAGTGCATCAGATACATGTGCAAAATTTTGTAGAAGTTATGGTCAGTCACTGCTGCAAATACAAAGCTCCAACTGAGTGTAAATATTAGCCTATACAATGTTCTAAATTTTGTTTAAGTTATGAGCATGATACTGTATGGATGTCAACTTTCTGAGAAGAAAAACATGGACCATACTTGACAGAAAACAGACTAAATGGACTAGAAGCATTAACCTTGAGCAATGACCAAGTCATACCGAGCTATAAATGTAGAAGTCGCAGGAAAATTAGATTGATCAACAAATTTATACTTCCACATCCATTTAGTTTTTTCCGCAAGTGTAATGTTTCATTGTTGAACAAAAAAGATAGGGAACTGCATTTTTTTCAAGTGTTATGAAATTGTATATTTGAGTGCTGTATCCTATGGTGTTATTTTATTACAATGGTGTATAACTCCCAGACAAACAATATTGCTAATTCATCATGGTCCATGATACTCTGAAGATCTGGAATAAAAAAAAAGATGCCAATTCAATTCATCTCCACATTAGCCAACGAATCAAATAGTATGTAGGCTACTCAGGTTGTAATAGTAGACAATGACTAAAAGCTGACCTGATATTCATTTCCAAATTCTTCCTTAAAAGGCTGCCTTAAAGCTGCTGCAGAAGCTCGATGACCGTCACCGCACCATTCAAGGCTGCTCCATTATCTGATCCACCGTTGTTATCCCCACTACTATGTCGTAGTTGTCCGGATCCAACTGCAAATTTGAAAACACATAAATGATCGAAACACCCAATTTCGAATTAAATCGTAGAATTGAATACCAAATTAACGCCAGGACCAGGAACTTGGAACCTTTCTATGATATTGGGGTTGTCGGGGTTACCGAGAGGGAGAGGATGACCGAGCTGCCACGAATCGGAGTTGGGTACTCCGCTGACAATGATGAAGTTGGGGAGGAGAGAGCCGAGAAGAGGGTTGATGCGCGAGAAGTGGAGAGCGCTTGAGGATTCTGGAGGAAGCGAATGACTGTTGTTCTTGGAGAGAGAGAGGGTCCAGATCGAATTCGAAGGTATGGAGGAACATTTGGTTATGGTAAAACTTTGATCTACTGCGTTCCCAGTTTTTGGTCTTCCGCGCACTAACCCCTATTCACTAACGCCGTCCATCAATTTGGACATCACGTGTCCAGCACATGGGTCGTGTACGTAAACGGCCGTCTACGGAAGACTCTCCGCAATTATTGTTGTTACGTACTGTTTCTTTTCCAATGATCATATTCGAGCAGGCCAATTCTTAGGTGCGGGTAGCCGCACCACGTGTACGGTGCGGCTGCCCAATCAAATCTCAGAAATTTTTGTCTTTGTTTCGAAATTGTCCCTGATTTTTAAATGTGAAATACCCAAAATACCCCCCTGCTAGGGGAATGATTGGTCTGCCGCACCAAGTGGCGGTGCGGCTGCCCCACGCAAGAATCACTCTATTCGAGCAAGCTGCTGGTCAAGGACAACAAACAATCCACTGAGGATGCGAAACACATGCTTTTTTGTTTTTTTCTTTGAAATAAAAGTAGAATCTCCTGGTTATTGTAGAAATCTCTGGTGGATCTGCAGCCCTCCTTGGCGCGTAACCCACCAATTAAATATCTTATATAATTAAACCAATTTTTTAGACAATGGTTAAATTTTTGAAGTACCATATATGCCCTCACATTATACAAATATTAATAAACAAATTATTTCTATATGTGGATAAGATAGTCTATTACTATATTATATTTGAAAAAATTGTAATACATCTCATGAAAAAAGGAGAAGGTTCCATAAAATTATTAGAGAAATTGCTGTAACTTTTTTAATTAAAAAAAATAAAATAAACAAAAGTCAATTGACATGTGCGGAGCACATGTTAAAGGGCTAGTCTAAAATTATTGAAGAAGTACGTGTTGGCCGGTTGAGAACAAAATTTAAGGTCTCGCGAACACGTTTTAAAATGCTTTTCTTATCTCAACATGTGATCTTGATTTTAATTACAAACGAGTAACAAGAATTAAATTACATACTTTTCGTACATCTTTCTCAAGCAACCAAACAGAGCAAGCCAAAATCAAATTGCCACAAAATAAGAAAAAGAGAGAGAAAGAAGAAGCAGATGTTAACAATGACAAAAGAAACACTTTGATGGGTGCAATTGAACTTAGCTTGTATATAAATATACGTTAACAAAGAGCATAATCGATGAAAAGTGAAAAAGCTCAGACTTGTTTCATGGGCATCCTATTTCTACTTCCAATCAGAAGAGTTTGCTTTCATTCCAGTAAAAAATTACAATAGCCGGTCACAACATAAGAAATAAGAATTGCCGCGCCTGAAAATACACATACCAATGGCAATGCCACTCTAGATTCTCAGCTACCAACCAGAACAACCCACCCATATCCAAAGTCTGGTTTACCCCTTGAAATCAAACACCGCTACCACTAACAATACTAGAATCGACGAAAAGTGGAGGATTATTCAACCTCTGACTGCTAGTCAATTTACTAGCAACAAATTCTAATCTACCATGGACAAAGTTAACCAAGAAAAAATCTCAAACAAATTGATTCAAAGTTACTGATCCACGCTAACATCACCCCTGGCCAAATAGTGTGCTCCAACGTCATGACACAAATATCGATCGATGCCCAGACATACTTCCTTCTGCAGCACCACGCTTGTCGATTCAAACCAGAAAAGAAAATCGCAACATAAATTTAACCTAAAAAAAAAAAATAGACAAAACTTAAATTGAACTGAAACAAAGCAACGCAGGCGAGTCAATTAGGCATATTCATCAATATATCTCGCTGGAAAGACTAAATCACAGAGCAATACACAAACTAGAAACCGATTAAGGCGCTATTGTGAGATTAGGAGCAAATCGCTAAAGTGCAAGTGGAATTTAAGCGAAGATATCAGTAATGGAGCGAAACATCCAACGCTACCGCCATGGCCGGATCTAGAATCGGTAGCACCGCTGGAAGAGGCGTGGTGGCACCACTCGCTCAGGCTCAGCCGGGTCACTCCGGTCCGGTTAGCGATGTCAGTTGGCCTACACTGGGAATGACGCAGCCTCAGATTTCTCGAATTGAGAGAGAGAGAGAGAGTCAGGTACCGCTGTTTTCGGTGGCATTGTAGTAATTTTAAGAAAAACTTGTTTTAATTCGTAATTGGGGCCTGATCTATTCCTCTTGGGTGGTGGTTCTGTTTCTGTGTCTTGATTTGTATAAAACTTTACACGGAAAATTCTATTCAGGCTCTAAAATTGACATTTAAACCTTTTTTTTTTCAAGTAGTAGTTAATTTTGTCAACTCATCTCAAATTATTAATTATGACACAAAAGAGCCTCCAACATAAGCCCTAAAATATACATAGGTAAAAGGCTTTGACATTAAGTTTTTGAATTTTCTATTGAAAATTTCCTCATCACCTGCTTCTTTGGATTGGAACGAGGGCGAAAGCTTTGGTGGTCAAGAAATTGGTCACCTCATTGAAATCCTCCTCGAAAGATTTTACCTTATCGAGATCCTCTTCGAAGGGTATCTGATTATACGCATTTTTATGCGTGTAATTATATCTAAAACACTATAAATAAGCAAATCCGCATGTCAATTAATATGTGATTAATGTAAAAGTAAATTGGAATTGGAATTGGTCTACTTCATTTCATAGTCCCTTTATATAGGGATATAATTACAACGAAAATATGAATTACATTAAATACATTGAATGCTGATTGATCTTTAATTGTGCTGATTGATGGTAATCGTTGATTCCTTGATTCCCTCTCCGTCAGTTGCTTTGACGAAGGCACACAATATGTTTTTCCTTTAACACTCCCCCTTGTGCCAAGTCAAAGACGAAATGGTGCATGAGTTGTTGCCTCACTAAAAACCTTGTCAAGTAATAATAAAAACCCTGTGGGACAAAAAATACACCTTGGTCGAAGGAAAAGAGCACAACGCACCTTCTACATTTGAGGCTGACATGTGTGTGTTAGACTCCCCTTGACGTCTACACCTCCCCCTGATACTTGCATTAATCAAAGGAGTTTGGAAAGACTTCGCATTCCTATGTTTTTCACATGTTTCTCAAATGTGGCCTTGGGCAATAATTTGGTGAACAAATCTGCCACATTCTCCTCAGACCTTACTTGATTCACTTGAATCTTGAGGAGAGCCTGTTGTTGCTGATTGTAGAACAACTTTGGCGATATGTGTTTTGTGTTATCACCCTTAATATAACCTAGCTTCTTCTGTTCGATGCAAGCTGCATTGTGTTCATAAATGCAAGTAGGCTCTTCAGTGGTATAACTTAAACCACTAATCCCTCGAATATGTGCAATGATAGTTCTTAACCATACATACTCACGAACCTTCTCAATTAAAAAGAGAGACTGCGGGATAAGAACACTGAGACGTTCCGACTCATTATATCCCTGAAAATTTGAGATTTCCTCGGCAAACACTTTGACTTTAGCACATTGTACCACCCTCAAGTCATTAAGTGATGGCCAGACGGACACATGCATCCCTGGGTAGAAATTCATGAGTTGGGACATATTCCTAAAAATCACTTTTGTTACTTTTGGAAACACAAACTTAGGTGCTGTTTGTAGTCCCTCCTCTCTTGCAATGATTTCCTCCACTCCACAGTTCATCACTATCAGCCTTGTTAACTGTCGAAGGTTTCTAGCCACTGAAACAGGGAAAATGTTTTTCAAATTCTCACAAGAATCAATTTCAACTGATTCTAGATTTTGACAGTCACAAGATCTCAGCTGAGTTGCAGCTGACGTGTCATGTGTTCCTCTAACATCAATTCCTCCAAGTTCAAATACATCTTGTACAGACTTGCACTCCTTTATCAATAAGGTCTCAACTCTCAAGAACACTCAATCTTTCTATAGTACTGGGCACAAAGATATTTATTATATTTCCACATCCATGTACTTTAAGGTCTTTGAGTCTACTGAAGGAGTTTAGAGAAAGTTGACTATGCCAAAGTTGACTATGCCATATTGTGGTCAACTTTGTCAAACCCTTGAGAGACAAACTCTCCAACTTAGGAAATTCAACCTGTATAAAAAATAAACATAAATAAGAGATGATAATAATCTTGTTAAAGAAACTTTTCGTCTCACTCAATTAAGTGAAAATATAATATAAACAAATATTAAAGAACGTTAACAAAGGTATAATTAGTTATTTCACCTTGTTGTCAAAAATAAAAGGTTGCACTACTTCAGTCTCATGGTTTTTGCTCGAGTCGGTGTTTTTGATGTCCTTGTTAGAAAGATAATCTTGCATATCTTCCGTATGAGATAAGAATGATCTGTGTATATCTGTGAATAGTTGTATTCCTTGATTGTAGTTCCTTAATTGTAGTTGTAGCTTGATTGTAGGAGTAGTTATCTTGTAATTAGGAATCACTCCTTGTATATCTATTCACCGTGAATGAATAAAAATCTATTCAGCCAAATCTTCTTCTTTTCATGGTATCAGAGCAGGAGTAAAATCCTGACTCTCTCTTGCCGCTGTGCCTTTTTTCTCGTGCAGCAAAACTTCATTCTTCAATTTCCTAAATCATGGGAGAAGGTTCAGATTCACCCAAAGATGATATCTCAAATCCCCTCTACCTTCATCATTCAGATCATCCCGGTTTGGTATTGGTCTCCAAACCACTCAATGGAGATAATTACTCCTCATGGCTGAGAGCCATGACAATAGCCCTCAACGCCAAGAACAAGCTTGGCTTTGTCAATGGTGTTATCAAACCTCCCTCTGCAGACAAGTATCCTAATGATTATGCGACTTGGTCTCGATGCAATGATATGATTCATTCATGGATCATCAACTCCATTACTCCGGAAATTTCTGACAGTGTCTTCTACTACACCACTGCTCGTGAGGTTTGGGAGGATCTTCGTGAGCGCTTCTCTCAAAGTAATGCTCCTCGCATCTTTGAAATACAGCGAGAGATTGCTTATCACCGGCAGGAACAATTGTCTGTTTCAACCTATTACACAAGCTGAAGAGTCCTATGGGATGAGTTGGCTTCCTATATTGATGCGTCATCTGTTCATGTGGAGCACAACAAGATCGACAAAAGTTGATGCAGTTTCTAATGGGTCTAAATGAATCTTACACTGCTACACGGGGACAATTACTCTTGATGAATCCTCTCCCGTCAGTCCGCCAAGCTTATTCTTCAGTTTGTCAAGAAGAAAAACAAAGGCTTCTTGGTAACACACAGATGACTTCCGATTCCAATACAAGTGCTGCCATGGCCGTTAGAAAAATCGCCCAAATCAGTCAGGTCGTTCAGGAAGGACAGATCGTTCAGACCGTTCTTTTAATGGACCACAAGATGGACGACGTACCGATCAAGATAAGCGTCGTTCAGGCTCCTTCAAAGGGCGACCTCAATGCACTTATGTGGAGAAATGGGACACTTGTTGAAACTTGCTACCAACTAATCGGATATCCACCAGGTCATCCCAAAGGGAAATCAAACCGCTTTAAAAATGATGGGAACCGTGGTCATATTTCTGTTGCCAATCAAGTCTCCGAAGGAGTGACTAAAGATGAGGTAAAATCTGTGATATCGGGAATTTCCGAAACCCAACTTCAACAGCTCTTATCTTTTCTTAGTACCAAAGATGGTGGTGCTACCGATGGTGGTAATAATTCTCAAGCACATGCAGCCGTGACCAAACCAGGTTTGTCAAAAACCTTTTCTCACACTTGGATCATCGACAGCGGTGCCACTGACCATATTTCTTCGTCTCCAAAATTATTTTTGCATGGAGATAAAAATTATTCATTACCTCCGGTATTGTTACCTAGTGGAGAGAAAGCACATATTATCGCAAAAGGATCATTGCCTCTGAACTCTACATATTATTTGCATGATGTATTATGTGTACCTACGTTCAAGGTTGATTTAATGTCTGTTAGTCGTCTAACGAGAGGCTTGAATTGCTCGGTGACATTTTTCCCCTATTGGTGTGTTTTGCAGGATCTGGTTACGAGGAGGATGATTGGTTTGGGTAAGCAGTGTAACGGCCTATATTACTTGGTGGCATTAGCGACGAAGAAAACATTGACCAACCCTCCTTCAGTCTCAAGCCACCAACCAGCTTGCAACCTCACCACCTCATCCACTGATCTTTGGCATAGTCGTTTAGGCCATGTTTCCTTTTCCCGATTAAGTTTTATTGCCAAGAATTTTTTGAATATTTCGGTTAATTCCAATAATGCTTGCCATATATGTCCTTTGGCTAAGCAAAGTCGTTTGCCTTTTGGTATTAGTGCCATTTCATCTGAAAAACCATTTGATCTTATTCATTGTGATATTTGGGGTCGATATAAAAACCCTTCTCTTTCTGGTGCTCATTACTTCCTTACTATAGTGAATGATTACACACGCTTTACTTGGATATTTTTGATGAGACACAAAGATGAAACACAATCACTTTTGCGCCTTTTTTTTCGTTATGTGTCCACTCAATTCACATCTCGTATTAAAACTTTTCGAAGTGATAATGGTGCAGAATTTCTTTCACTTCAATCTTTCTTCAAAGATAATGGGGTTGTTTTTCAACACTCTTGTGTTTCCACACCTCAACAGAATGGGGTTGTGGAACGCAAACATCGTCACATTTTGCAAGTAGCAAGAGCTCTCAAATTCCATGCACAACTCCCTACCCAATTTTGGGGGGAGTGTGTTCTTTCAGTAGTCCATATCATTAATCGTCTCCCCACTCCTCTTCTTTCTTTCCAAACACCTTTTGAACGTCTTTATCATAAACCTCCTTCTTTTTCTCACCTTCGGACTATCGGTTGCTTAGCTTATGCTACCAACCCTCGTGTCACTCATAAGTTCTCCCCTCGTGCTATCCAATGTGTTTTCATCGGATACCCAGTTGGTCAGAAGGCTTACAAACTGTTTGATTTAACAACCCAAAGAGTTTTCACCAGTAGAGATGTAGTTTTTCACGAAAACACCTTCCCTTATGCATCTGTAGAGTCCAGCCCCGTTCCCCCACCTTTGGCCCACACATCTGGCCCAATACCTTCCCCCATTCACGACCTCACTTCATCTCTTGACCCTCTGTTTGACTCAGACCCTATTCCACCTTCCCCTTCTCTCGATTCCACCGAACACGCAGCAGCCTCACCTCTCCCATCTCCTACCATACCTACCGAACACACCGCCGCCTCACCTCTCCCATCTCCTGCCATACCCATCGCTCCTTCTCCCGCTGCCACAACGTTGTTGTCACCTCCGTCCCCAGCACCTTCACCGGCGTCTTCCCCAGCACTCTCCCCCGACCCACCCGCCTCTGCTCCCGAGCCTCTTCGTCGCTCCAGCCACACCACTGCCCCACCGGTGAAATTTCGAGATTATCTCTGTTCTCAGGTCACGCTTCCACCCTCCGACCGGTCATCTCCCTTGTTTCCAGGTCCACCACTGGGCACTCGCTATCCTCTCTCCAACTATGTCTCTTATCACCGCTACACACCTGCGCATCGCTCATTCATCGCTCAGATCAGTTAGGTCACCGAACCACGATCCTATTCGGAAGCTGCCACCTATCCTGAATGGCAGGAGGCGATGCGGTCTGAGTTGCAGGCCCTCCAATCTAATGGCACCTGGACTCTCACTTCTCTTCCGACCAGCAAGATCCCGATTGGCTGCCGTTGGGTTTACAAGATCAAACATCGCTCTGATGGCTCCATCGAAAGGTATAAAGCTCGATTAGTGGCCAAGGGCTTCACACAATTGGAAGGTGTTGATGATCAGGATACTTTTTCTCCCACTGCCAAAATTATTTCTGTGGGTTGTTTACTTGCTTTGGCAGCAGCTCGTGGATGGTCCCTTCACCAGTTGGATGTTAATAATGCCTTCCTCCACGGGGATCTCCACGAAGAAATCTATATGTCTCCACCGCCAGGGCTTTGGCGACAGAGGGAGGAAAACTTGGTCTGTCGACTTCATAAGTCGTTGTATGGTCTGAAACAGGCGTCTCGCCAATGGTTCGCAAAGTTCTCTGAAGCTATTCGATCCGCTGGTTATGTACAATCCAGAGCTGATTACTCTTTGTTCACTAGAAAACAAGGCAAGTCCTTTACTGCTCTTTTAATATATGTTGATGACATCCTAATTACTGGAAATGACCCTGTGAGTATTACTGCCCTTAAGAAATTTCTTCATAGTCATTTTCGTATTAAGGATCTTGGGGACTTGAAATATTTCCTTGGAATTGAGTTTTCTGCTTCTAGAAATGGGATTTTTATTTCCCAACGTAAATATGCATTGGAAATCATTAAGGATACATGGTTGATGGGAGCAGCCCCTGTTGACACTCCTATGGAACGAGGATTAAAATTGTCTGACAAAAGTGACCTGCTCAAGGATCCGGCTCGTTACAGAAGACTAGTTGGGAGATTGATATATCTCACTGTTTCACGGCCGGACATCACTTATTCTGTACATGTATTAAGTAGGTTCATGCATCAGCCTCGACAACTTCATATGGAAGCAGCTCTACGTGTTGTACATTATCTTAAGAATGCTCCTGGACAAGGTTTGTTTTTCTCTTCAACAAGTGATTTTAGACTGCGGGCCTACTGTGATTCAGATTGGGCAGGCTGCCTGATTACTAGACGATCAACCACAGGCTATTGTGTTTTTCTTGGTCCTTCGCTGGTTTCATGGAGATCAAAACGACAGAAAACTGTGTCGCTTTCTTCAGCGGAAGCAGAGTATCGAGCCATGACAGGTGCTTGTTGTGAGTTAACTTGGCTTCGATATCTTCTCAGAGATTTAGGAGTGCTACATCAGGAACCCGCCTTGCTATATTGTGATAATAAAGCCGCATTACATATTGCTGCAAACCCTGTTTTTCATGAGCGAACTCGACACATTGAGATGGACTGCCACTACATCAGAGATAAAATCCAAGATGGTTCAGTTGCTACAAAATTTGTTAGTTCTACTCATCAATTGGCGGATGTCTTAACCAAGGCTTTGGGAAAGGAGATTTTTACTCCTATGATTCGCAAGTTGGGAGTTAGAGATATTCACTCTCTAACTTGAGGGGGAGTGTTAGAAAGATAATGTTAGAAAGATAATCTTGCATATCTTCCGTATGAGATAAGCATGATCTGTGTATATCTGTGAATAGTTGTATTCCTTGATTGTAGTTCCTTAATTGTAGTTGTAGCTTGATTGTAGGAGTAGTTATCTTGTAATTAGGAATCACTCCTTGTATATCTATTCACCGTGAATGAATGAAAATCTATTCAGCCAAATCTTCTTCTTTTCAGTCCTTGCCAATTGTATTACTTTTACCCATAGAATCAAAGATGAACATCTCCAGTTGAGTACAACTCATGGATAATTTCTCTAAGGATGGAAATTTGACAATGCGAGTTCCCGAGCAAAAGCCTCTCAGACTTGGTAGAGAAGAAAGTTCCAAATGTTTCAACACCCTGAATTCAATCTCATTTTCTGAATCATCATTTTCATTGCTCCCCACCATTTCTATCATTTCCTCACAATCCTGGACTTCCAGTTTTGTGAGTTGCGTCAAACTTTTGGCCATGGAGTAAGATATCAAGTATTTCAATCCCTTAGAACGACTTACTTGCAAAGTTCTTAGATGCTTGAAGGATATTGCGGATGATCTTAAATTCTTTAAGCTATCACAGTCCTCTAGCTTCAGAATTTCCAGATTTGGAAAATATGGGTATAATGGTCCGAAGCTATCCTCCCCAAGATTCATTAGCTTCCGCATCCCGTAAAGGTGCAAATCTCTTAAATGTGGGAGGCTCTCCTCCCCAACTGCATGTATTTCTCCATTGACTTTTTCAAGACCAAGTAATTTCTCTAGAGAATTCAAAGATGAGTTGGTATGTGCATAAATATAAAGGCAGTATAGCTTCTTAAAGTAGTGGAGTGTCGAACTATCCCAAATCTCCAAGCCCAAAGTTTCCACGTTGGGGAATGAATTCTGCAGTATTAATAATATATAAAATTTATTAGTCATATATCACCAAGTATTGTAAGTTGGAGAACCTAACCTCAAATATTTCTCTCTCTTTCGAGGGTAGAATGGGGGCTGAAAGCCCAGAAACAAGGAAAGGAAAGGGAGCTAGCTATCACCAGGTGTACATACATAAATTATAAATTTTAATAAAGGCAATGTATAAAGAGGAACTATGTAAAACAGTTTACCTTCTCAAGTAAAAATAGAGATTGTCTATCTGGACTGTGGAGATTGTTCGACTCACCCTTGCCCTCTGCAAATATTTGCAGTACTGTAGTACAGTCACACACCGAAAATGTTGTGAGTGACGGTCATTTGCAAGCGTGCAATCCTGGATAGAAACTCCTAAGTTGGGGCAAATTCTTAAATCTCAAATATGTTAGTTTTGAAAAAACAAAAATAGGTGTAGTTAGTACACCATCTTCTTTCGAGACGATTTCCTCCACCCCACAATTCTGCACTTTCAGACTCCTCAACTGTTGAAGACTTGTGGCCACTGAGGCTGGAAAAATGCTTTTCAAACTGTAGCATGAAACAATTTCTATTGTCTCTAGATTTTTTGAACTCTCTAGAGAAAATTGATTGTTCCATATTGTCGTCAATTTTGCTAGGCCATGGATGGATAACTTCTTCAAGTACGGAAACTCTACCTGCACATACACAACTCATCTTAATCATGTACTTGTTAAGAAATAATTTGTAACTAATTGAAAATATTGGAAATAAGTTGTGAATAAATATATCAATTATCAGCCAAAAAGAAAGCGGAAACAAGAAGGTATTAAGTTCACCTTATTGTCAAAGAGAAAGTGTCGTATGACAATGTCAAGGTTTCCCTTTGAGTCAGTCTCTGTAATTTCTTCGCAGATTGTATTACTTTTAGAACAATCCTCTGATTCCAATATCTCAGATGACAAATTTGGTAATTCAACATAACTTCTTGAGCAGAATTTAGTGAGGTTTGGAAGTCCTTTTAGCTCTGGATCTTGCAGCTGGCAAAACATGTTCTCTTCAATTTCTTCATCAGATTCTTCTATTGAAACTATCTCTTCCAAAAATTGACATCCGGATATCTGAAGACGTCTGAGCTGTGAAAGACTTTTAGCCATTGAAGATGATAACAAGAATCTTGAATTGTTGAGTTCACTAATCGCCAACCATGTTAAGTTTGGAAGACCAATCTGTACATATTGCACAATTTGATCATGTTTAGGAAATGACAAATTGCATGTAATTAAATGCCCGAAATATTAAATTGCCACAACCAACATTTTCCCGGAGGATAGTAATAATAATGCCAAAACAAGGTAATATCAAACAATGTGAGGAGCGCACCTTCCCATGAATGATATATAAAAATTCAACATTGTTGTGGATATGTAGATGTTTCAATTGATGATAATCTTCAGTAGCTAATTCATGGAAAAACCTGTTGTTAACACCCTCAATACCCTCCAAATACAAGTCTTCAGTTCTTTTCAACAACATTCTTAGACCTTGGTCCACTTCATTGCTGATAGTAAGCTGAAGCTTTAGTGCATTGAAGGTTTCATCGACATCAGCCCATTTCCATGCAGAACCAATACATATTTGGTATCTTTCTAGCTTATCTGAGAACAAATCTTTTGGAAGAGTGTTAGCATCTGGAATGTGTATTTGTAATGCAGTTAGCTGAGGCAAGTGCTTTAGCTCTTCAAGGTTAGCATTACTTCTTTCTGTACTGGTGACTCCTTCAGCCTCCCACTGGTTAAAGCTATTTTTTCCAATTCTCAACTCTTCTAGTCTTTTCAGCCTTGAAATGACATTAGGTGAAATTACTTTGAGTTGTGAGCAGCCAGTCAAGTCCAACAGTCGTAGACGAGTCAATTGCCCTATATTTTTGGGTAATTGTTGAAATTTAGAATGTATAAGGCTAAGAATTTCTATGTTCCGTAGCTCTCCAACTAGAGAAATATCTCCCAAGGTGCACACATCCAAGCATAATGTCTGAAGACTTTTTAAGACTCTAAGAGATGGAGGTAGAGATGGGATACACAGACGAGTTAAATCCAATACCCTGAGTTTCTTCATCTCTTCAAAAAAGTCACATGGAATTTCCCAGGAGGAATCATCTGTAGTACAACTGTCTAAATGAAACATAGATAGTTCTTGGCAGTGCAAAACTTCTGGAAGCTTGGGAATATTGCATTCCTTAAGAGAGATCATAGTGCACTTTTCAGAGAAATCTTTATCTGGCCATTCTTTTAACTCACTTCCATGATCTACTGATAACACATAGTTATGTTTAAAAGCAATCCATTTGGCAACATCTTGTACAAAATCATGCATTCTAACCAAAGAATTATCAGCATTGTCTAGCAATAAACAAGATTTTTTAAGTTGTTCAAGAAATGAATGCAGTGCATCCCGTGCTTCTTCTATTGTATCAACATTTTTAAACAAACTCAAACCTATACCGTATTCCAACAAGTCCATGAAATAAACAGTGTTCATGGTCCCAACCAAAATTGCAGAGAGTAAGAACAGTGACTTAAGCTCCTCATTATCCAATTTACTGTAACTCCACTCAATAGCAGAGTATGCTTTCTCTGTCAATCCTTGTCCATCGAACTTTTTTAGGCGTCTGAGGGCATCTTTCCATTCATGTATTGTACCATTTTTTAGAGCTCTTGCAACTGTAACAACCAATACCGGCAAACCTCCACACCTTTTGGCTATTTCGGTTGCTATACTTTGTATAGCAGCATTCTTAACAATCTCACCCGACATCTTCTCAAACAAAGTCCAAGTTTCTTTTTCGTCTAAAACGTCAAGAGGAAACTCTTTTTCTGTACCCATATCAGAAGATAATACTATTCGACTCCGTGATGTCAAAAGTATTTTAAGAGGGGACAAGCGAGGAAGCCCCACAGCCTCCAAGTCAATACTTTCCCATACATCATCTAAAATTAGAAGCATCTTCTTGCCTTTTATCCTGTCACACAAATGGCGTGCTCTTCCAGCTTCTGTCTCATTCTCACGATGGTCCATACCTAACTTCTCAGCAATCTCTTTTTGAAGTCTTTCAATGCTTGGATTCTTCTTCACATCTAGTACCAAAACCACATCATCAAACAACTTCTCATGTTCTGTAACTTGCCTATAAACTTGTTTGACAAGTGTGGTTTTCCCAACACCCCCAATACCATATACCCCAATCATGCAAATATTAGAATTTCTCAGTTCATCCATGATTTCCTTCACGACTGAGATCCTGGAAGCAAACGCCTCGTTATCTTTAGTAGGTATGCTGCACACTTCTTCAGGGTTAACCTCGTGTGCAAAACTAGGAAAATTTTTCTTTTCATGAAGTTCAGCAACATTCTGAACCAATTTTGTTGACTTCCTGCTTAGCTGATGACGGAGCTTTAAATTAGGACAAAAGCCATGGAGACACTTGACATGGTGTTCATCTTTCAAGATATCTTTTGCCTCTCCAGTAATCTTGTTCACATCCTCCAGC
>JANPXK010000998.1:0-19723 GCA_024704745.1 Rosa lucieae
CAGAAACAGAGTTGCTTAATTCAAGCGACTGACTTTTTAGACTCATAAGAAATCCAAAAACAACATAGCCTTACTAAATAAGTTTGTAAAGGAGTGATCATCTGCAGATATGTAGATGGAGAGAACTTAGAGCAGGAGAGTATCTTTTTGTATTGGCGTCGATATCTTTTGGTTCAGTCTAGAATGGTAAAATGTGAAACCCTTTGATCATCTTTTAAAAAAGATAAAAAAATAAATAAAAAAATAAGTAAAATGAGATCGGGCAATATAACATATTAGATGAGGGTAAATGGGTAATCTAGGTAAAGTCAAGAAGTGATCTCAACTTTTGAAATCCCTGCTTCTAGAATAGGGATGGCAAAAATCCCCAGCGGGGCGGAGCTCCATTGGATACCCGCCCCTAATGGGGGGAGAATTCAGGGACAAATGGGGAATGGGGATGGGGATCCCCAATCCCCGCTATCTAAGATTGGGGATGGGGCGGGGATGGTATTGTGATCCCCATCCCCAAACCCGCCCCAATATATTATATTTTAATTTATTTTTTATAATATAAATAATAATATATACATTTACTACTTTACTTTAATGGTGTTTTGACTTTTGTACTCACTAAATTATGATTTATGAATTTAATCATGTTTTAAATTTATTTGTTATTGATTTTGATTTTAAAAAAGGCAATATGAGAAAAAAATATTTTATTTATTAAATTCTTATTGGGGATTTGGGGCGGGTTTGGAGGCTTAGTCCCCAGTGGGGATGGGGACGGGGAATCCCCAATATATTTTTATTGGGGATTGGGGCGGGGATGGGGGTAGAGAATGACCCCGGGGATGGGGATGGTATTGTGATCCCCATCCCCAACCCGCCCCATTGCCATCCCTATTCTAGAAGCACCAATATAGCAACTTTGTAGATTATACCTAGCGATGTGGGAGATTCTGATTATAATCGATGGTTGTTATTTTACCAAACAACTTCAGCGACTTAAATTGAGAAATAAGTTGCTTAATCCAAGGTTGAACTCAAGGCCAAACTGGGCCTATATTGCACGAGGTCACCAGCCTTACCCAAATGAATGCTTCGCTGCTCAGAAAATTCTTTAGTTTAGTTCAGTATTTTTTAGGCTCTAAGCTTGATTTTGTGTCCTCATTAAGTCGCAAGCTTTTTCAAAAAATTCTTCTTTTACGGTAATGGTACACAAAATGAAATGGTTTTTCCTATCTTGGTAAATGGTAATTGTGACATTCATTTCGATCATGTGGCTTTGTACATTACAGCATGACTGTATCAGGAATTTGTGTTGACTTTTTGACTTGTTTCCGTGACCAATTAGGATTAGGATTAACCTCCCTCTGTTTATAATAAATAAATAAAACCCCCGCTCGTCTCTCCTCTCTTCTCTCTCTTAATTCTCCAGTTAGGGGCTGATCTCAGTTTCTGAGATTGTATTAGCTTTCCTTGTATTACTTGTTTGAGTTTAATAGAGAACTTTCCTTGAATCAAAAAAAAAAAAAAAAAAAAATTCTCCAGTTTATTTGTGACCGTTGCAAACAAAACCGCGTTTGAAAGTGTTCCAACTCCGTTTAGGATTAGGTTAGCCTCTTTATAAAACCCACTAGTCACTCTTCTCTCTCAAAAAAAAAAAAAAAAAAAAAAAAAAAAAGAGTGACGAGTGGTGGGGATTTAAAAAAAAAAAAAAAAACCCTAATTCTTTTATTTGTGACCGTTGCAAACAAAAGCGCGTGTGAATATCAGAACCGCGTTTGAGAGCAATTCCAACTCCATTTAGGATTAGGATTAGCCTCTTTATAAAACCCACCCCCCCACGAAGACTCTTCACTCTGCTCTCTTCACTCTTCTCTCTCTCAATTCTCAGAGAATTCCCGAAACCCTAGTTTTTGGGTCTCTCTGAAATTCTTTCCTTCCCGAAACCCTAGTTTTTTGGTCTCTCTGAAATTCTTTCCTTCCCGAAACCCTAGTTCTTTTTTCTCTCTGAAATTCTTTCCATTTCTGCAATCATGGCAATTCTCTCCAACAAACTCCCAGTCGGGGTCAGGTTCCTTCCCACTGACCAGGAACTGCTCGATTACTATCTCCGCACAAGGATCGCCATGGGTGACCAGTTTCGCACCGATTTCGTCGCCGATTGTCCTCATTTCTTCGGAGACAAGGAGCCCTGGGTTGTCTGGCAGATCTACGGCGGCGGTGAGTCCAAGAAAGTGGAGGATGAAAACACTCTCTATTTCTTCACCAATCGGAGAAGGCTGAGTCCCACCGCTAAGAGATTTGATCGGAAAGTGGGTTCCGGCACTTGGAGTGCTCAGTATGCGAGAGAAGTTGAGGATGATGGTGTTGTAATTGGGCTCAAGCGGGAGTTTCGATACGAGGGCGGTTGTGACGAGAGTCACAACGACGCGTGGTTGATGCAAGAGTTTCAGCTTGATGATGATTCTGATTTGGTATTGTGCTCTCTGAGAAAGAACCCTAGAAAGGCTCAGGGGAGCAATACCAGGGTAGTTAATGAAAAAAAGAGAAAGAGCATTCCACAACCCAGAAAGCCAAAATCTAAAAAGCAGAAGAAGGGAGGGAGTTGTCATCAGGAAGAAGGGAGCACTACTGTTCATCCCAATTACGAGTTGCCCTATCCACAAATGGATGATCTAGATTTTTGTTTTCCTGAGATTTATCCAGATCTGTTTGTTGATGATGAGCGTGATTTAATTAATATGGATGAATTGCTTGGACAAGCCCCAGTTTGGGAGGAGGGCAACAACTTCGATTTGGTTACAGGAGTACCACTTCTTAGATAGTTCATTTTGATTTTTTACTCCTTCATGTATCTAATGTACATTTTTTTCATTCTTAAACCCAGTTAATGGGTTATACACACTACTTTGTAAATCAATTTCTATCGAATGAAATCAACATCACATTGGTTCTTCTCTCTTTAGCTGTGCAATTGTTTTTCAATATCAAATTAGGTGCATATTAATACATGAGGGAGAATTATAGATACAAAATTGGCCATTCACATACTTTTGCCTATTTTACTGGGCTGGCAGACACAAAAAGATGACATATACTATAATACAATATACCCCAATCTCTTCAATTCGCAATCGTGGTTGTCCTAGTCCCATGCATTTTTTAGCACCCTGTGGAACATTAGATTTTCAACCAACTCTTTAGCTGACGGTCTGCAGACTGGATTTGGATCCAACATGGCCTGATAGATTCAAACAATATGATGCAATCAGCAACTCCATCACATGTCCTTTTTATTTGACCAAACCAACTTAAGAAAAGCAGGATACTAGGTGCATCTTTCCTTTGAAACAGATTTCTTATGAAATAAGCTTACTGGATCCAACATTACTACTTATGCAACACATATTCAGAGTTTCTTAGCAATTCTTTCTATCTTATATCTACTTGCAATTTCAGAAAACCATACTACATGAAAGATATTACTGTGAATCTATGATAAGGGGTGGTTTTGATCAACAAACAACATTTTCATCTCCCATTTGAAGATAAGGAAAGAGAAGCTGAAAACTTTTGTTTATGCATTTCCCCATTTCACATATACTGAAGAACACGTTCATTCATAAGCAGAAGAACTACATAAGTGACAACTTCACAGTTATAAAGCACAGCCAACAACTAAAGGAAAAGAAAACATAGAGTACCTTGAGCAAGTTCTGAAGTTGCAAGGAGTGACCAGGAAGCAGTGGCAATTTTCCTTTCTTAAGATTTAAGGTTTGAGGTCCTTCTTCCGGTAACGGTGAACCTCTAATAAGCTCATACATAGCAACTCCCAATGAGAAGATATCAGCCTTGTCAAGATCGTCATGTTTCTCATTCAGGATCTCTGAAGGCATATAGCGAGCATCACCCTCTTCAATTGGTAGGCTTTTATCAAGTAGTGTTGCACATCCAAAGGCACCCTTTGTTGGGTGCCTTTGTTGGAGAAAAAAGAAAGTAAAAGGTTATGCTTCTAGTCTAAACTTTAACCATATTCCATAACAATCATTTTCCACTTTCGAGAGAGAGAGAGAGAGAGAGAGAGAGAGAGAGAGAGAGAGAGATAATCATTAACAAAGCCCTTCATCACCTTCTTTCAAACCAGGAAAAAGACATAAAAAATAGCCATAGAGTATGATCGAAACTTGTAAAATCGTGTTGTAGCACCTTTTTTTATAACAGAGTATAATACTTAGATAAGTCTAATCAACTACGGTCCTTGAAATTCATACCAACCTGCATAGAAGGATTCCCTCAGCTCCCTCACCACCTCATTATTCATCACAGCATCCCAAAATGCTCTATCAGATGACAATGAAACCACTATTCTCTACACACACAAAAATACCCTTTATGACATAATCATACGAAAATGCAAGTGAGATTCGACAACCACGCATAGATACTAGTATTTTGAATCATTTGTGCGATTAAAATTCAAAAACACAAAAACCAATATGTTGAGTGTGTTGCAAAATAAGGGTCAACAAGAGATAGGGACCTGAACGGATGACTCATTCTGCAATAAACTGAAAGCCTCATAAACTCTTTGACGCCCCTGAGGCTGGGAATTACAAAGGTAAACATAAGGCTCCTTCCAATCTGATTCTGTCCCAAATGAAGATACTCGCTGCACCGAACCAGAAGCACTCAAAATCTGATCAGCTACATCCTTGTCCAAGTACTCGGAACCAAATTTATAACAGATAAACTGGGGGTGATGAGTCGGACTGAACACCCTTTTAATGTAAAAGCATATCAATTTAACACCATCTCATCAATGATGACAGTTATAGCGTGAAATGCAACGTCAATATAAACCAAACTGAGCATAATTCAAAAACCAACGATCATAACCAAGTCACAAAAAGCACATATGACCAACTAACTAATTTATATAGGGTATGTAGCAAATCATATATATGTTACAAAAGTACTAATCAATTAGCCAACTTTTGTGATCATAGTATCATGCATACAACATTTTGGTCCATATAAATGAACATAAAGAAAGAGAGAAAGAGTGGTTATACTGTTGAAGAGTAGAAACAGCGTTGTGAACTTCATCTCCATAAGGAACAGGTCCAAGAACAAAGTCATCAAGAAACCATGAGCTTTCTCAACATCTTCACTCCCGTCCACAGAAACCCAATTGAAATCATCAAACTGAGGTGAAGTGGGCCAGTTGGACCTGCTGGAACTAACAGAAACAGGCACCAAGATTCACAATCAAACACAAAGTTTCAAAATTGACGAACGCGAACCCAAACCCAATTTCCCAAAAGATGAAACAAACAGTCCCAAAGCCAAGAATTTCCATACCGCGGAAGTAAAATCGGTGTCGCACATGCCCTTCTTCCTCCTGAAGCGGTGCAAAAACGACTCAGCCAACCGACTCTTCTTCTAGGTATTGTTGAACCCGCCCGAATCCTCGATATCACATAGTTCCGTGTAGTCCACCTTCGAGATGAGCCATAAAGAAAATGGGTCAGTGGGTGAGGTAGAGAGAGAGAGAGGGTTTCGGGGAAGAGACAAGACCGGAGGATGGGGGGAAGAGAGAGAGATAAGGTTTCGGGGAAGAGCAGAGAAAATGGGTCAGTGGGTGAGGTAGAGTGGGAAACTGACCAAGTCCAATTTGGTTCCCCGCTTATACGAAATGTTTTAAACTTAGTCTCTCCGCCATTTTGAAAATTTTCAAATCAAAATATAGACAACAAAAAACTGACGTTAAATATATAAATAGAAATCAGATTTTTAGAAACTGATGTCAGAATAACTTTTTACATCGCGTGAAATCTTGACCGATTTAAATGACGTGATGTCTATTAGCATTATTCTAGTAGTGGAGGAGTGCTCGGAAAAATGGATTGCAGCGCGGCTGCGACGAGAGTTCGTCGGTCAAGTCCAAGCAGAGTACTGCCTATGGGTTGTCCGAGTGGTCCGATTCGGACGATGAGGAGGAGTCACAGAAGAAGAAATGGTTTGCCGCCTCGCTCAGCCCCACCGTTGCCATTCTGAAACCGGCCTTCATCAAGTCGGTGGAGCCTTGGGATGAGGGGCTGTAGGAGGAAGGGGGCGGAGAGAGAGGATAATGCTGTAGTTTATTAATCATATTGAGGGTGGAATAGTCATTTTACTTTTTATTGGATTAGTGAGAATAAAAATCCATTTGTGGGGCAAGTGAGATAATTTTAACTAATTTTAGTGCTTTAGGTCAAAGGGAAAAACTTAAAATTTGCTAGGGTAAGAGGGAACGGTGTCCCTAAGGCTATGTTTGGTATGGCTGTTCTTTGAGAAAAAGCTGGCTTCTGCTTATTTCTGAGAATAAGTAGCTGAAAAGCAAAGTAGCTGAGTGTTTGGTAAACTGGCTTTTTATAAGTGCTGTCAGTGGGAAAAGCAGTGACAAAGTGTTTGGTAAACTCAAACTGGCTTGTGCTTTTTGTTTGTGGAATGACCAAATTGGACATGAGATATTATTTTGCCTTGATTGTTTGGTAATACAATGTTGTTCAAGTGCTTTTGTTATTATTTTTTGTACTCTGGGCTACATCTTTTCCCTTCTTCTCCACAACAGAAATATAAGGACTCTTTTGCCACACAGATTAATGACTTCAAATTTCCTTCCGGACCTTTTGCACAAGGGTCCTAAGGTTTTCTGCGAAAATAATTATAAGAACAAATCCATTAGTGGGTCATTATGTATAATTTTGATAACTTTCAATATTAATTGACTATTTCTCTATAAAAAAAAAGGTCTATAAGTTACTTTGAATAAAATAAAATAAAAGTATATAGGGTCACCAAAATAAAAACAAATAGCCAAAAGAAAAAATGATAAGAACCTGATATTATGGAACGGAAAAATGATCATACCCATTACCGTGTGACTAATTTGACTAGCAAAGCATTAAAATGACTAATAAAGTAAAATTCAGTTTGGATTACAATCCCACACTGAAAAGCTAATTGACATCCAATGCTAGCAAATATCAAACTGTTAAAATATAGATTTGATGATAATCCATCGAGTTACTTGAATAAAAGTGTACTACAAACTGGCTCTATGCCCACCACAAAATTTAGTTGATGTCATTTAAATTCTAGAATCACATATATCATTTAAACTCTAGAATCACATGATCCAGACGAAGCCACATGCTATGCACCGTCAGCCAGCCAGTACACAGCAACACATCTCCTCCTGCTTCACTTTCTGCAAGTCTCATTATCCGCTGATATTGGCAGCAAACCAAAACAAACACGGATGTCAATATAGAGGAATGCCACCACCAGAATACTCAACCTCCTGAAAATTGGACCCAAAAAAAATGTTAAAAAAGCTATCCAACAGCTAGGAGAAAGCCATCAAGAATGACAACCTAATGCCGCGAAACATTTCAAAGAAGCTTTTTTCTGGCAGAAAATATAATCCCGTCACCCTCCCACAAAGAGAGAGTTAGATGCCAGACACCTAAAATTCAGTTCGCATCCCTCAGGAATGGAACAAAAACCACCTTCCAGACACCAAGTGCCAAACCCCCCAAATTATGGGCAATGAAGAGCAACTTTGGGCCAAGAAGATCCACTTTAATTTGCTGTCCTTGTAGGGCTCAAAACCTGCATAACCAAATTAAAAAACACGACATCAATTAACCCAACACCATATGCACATCGATTATGCAGCAATGCAGAGAGCAAGTACAGTATAGGATTTCACGTATGTAAGGCTATCCAACATGGAATTCTACCCATATTCATATGGAATGATGGCTAATGGAAAAGCAGCAACTGTTGAACAAGAAAAGAAAAGAAAAGACCAGACGTCTTACCCTTTCCTACACCTTGTAAGGCACTTATGGGCTGCTAGAGAGCAAAAAATGTAATTCCAATGCTGAACAAATGGACGGTGTTCACCTCTCTAAATAATTTCATCCCTAGGCTCATGGCAGTAGGGCCCTGCAAAAAGACACAAACAGCATATTCCTGCATCTTTCTACACATAAAGCAGATAAGCAAGACCCGGTCTTCTCTTTTGAATCATATGAAAGCATTAACTTGCTTCAACTCCTTTCCTATCTTGGTGGGACCAATGTATACAATTTTCAGACAAAAGATGCCACAAGACTAGTGAAAATACGTATACGTTGGTATATGTCTTTAAGCGTTTTTATAATTGTGCACATCACTAGTGAACTAACCATTGAAAAACAAAACTAAATATAAAAGTGGATATGCGTAAGGACCTAGATAAACATGTGATAGTGCAAACAGAAAGAAACCATGATCTTATATTACCGCAACCATTGAGCATCAGCCACATGAATCCAATATGGACTACAAACATCTAATTTCCATGGCAGTGATGGTTTGTAATCAACTCATTATTAAGTTAAGATGTAAAGTGAAATTTCTTATCCCTACAAATAGGTCTTGAAATCAAAGAGCAACGATTATCGGAAGAGAAACCCTAATCAAACTGAGATTTATGGCCAAGTGTTTCTATCTTTCTGAGCATCTATTTGATTCGAATGTAAGGATTCTACTTTTTCTGATCTTTTTGAATTAGGAGGCAGCAGTGCTGTAGTGGTTTCTGGTAAGTTTTTGGATAATGAAGAATTGAGTTCATACTACTCTGTTTCTCTTTCTCCTTCTGTCTGTTACATCTCTCTTTCTTTTCTAATCAACGTCTATTAGAAATTATAAGTTGCTCCCGCCTCCTCCTTTTCCTTCATACCTAATATACTCTATAAGCTTCTCTTCCTTAATCCCTGTTCTTCAATTATACCAACTATCAATCTAATCAACAATCACAAACTAAATCCTTGAAAACCATACCTTGGATCCTTTCCAATCAATCACCAGGATGCCAAAACCAATGGTAAACCAAATTCAAAACCAACAACAAAAAACGCATAAGAAAAACAATAGCAGAAAAATCAATCAGTAGGATCCCAAAACCAAAGGTAACCCAAAGCCTTAAAACGTACAAACTCATCTCAATTCAAAACCCACAACAACAATAAAAAACCCATAAGAAAAACAATAGCAAGAAATCACTAAAGATCGAAATCTCAAATATGCATCAAAATCATCAAACTTTGAAACTGAAATAGATTAAAAACAAACCTAAATCAAATTGCCAAGCAGCCTTGCTTGATTGAGGCTTCGATTTCCAACCCGAAATCCTGATGAGAGGCTGCGTCAGAGGGAGAAAGATCGATGCGGCGGCGTCAGAGGGAGAGAGATCAGTTTCAGCGTCTATGATGAGGGAGAGAGATTGATGCGGCGTGGGGATCATGGCAACGAGTAATTGCTTCAACCAAGGAAGGGTAAAGACCGGTATTATAGAAATTTCATTAATCTACAGTCATCAGCGCCACAGTGCTCTCCGGGCTTCTGGCTTCTAAAAGCTGGGTTGAGGCTGCTTCTGCTTTTTGACAGAAGCCACAGCAGCTTATAGAAAAAGCTGGTCACAAGTTTGGTTACCAAACACTTATGGGTCTTCTGCTTATAAGCGGGGGAGCAAAAAAGCCCCCCCCAAACACAGCCTAAAATTAAGGAAATGGGGTATTTAACTTATTCTATATCCCGACCCGAACCGGCCCACAATCAAAAGAACCATTCATCAAGTTGCTAATCCGCCATTTCCTCCTTCACAAAACCCCTCCCCCGCCAATTGATACCCTCTCCCTCTCTCAGACAATGCCGGCGACGTTACGTCGCGTTCTCACCGCTACTCTCAGACGCCCCAATATCCTCTTTCCTCAACGCCCACCTCTCTCCTCCCGCCACGTAATCCCTGACCCTTCATTTCCGGTCACCCTCCCGTCACTCTATCACCGCCTCCTATCCTCCTCCTCCGCCGCCGCCCAAAACCCTCCGGACTCATTCCGAACCCGAACCCCACTGGAGAAGCAATTCGAAACATGGGTCCAGAAACTCAAACCCGGATTCGGCCCACCCGACGTCGACGAGGCCCTGAAAGCCCAATCGGATCCTGACCTCGCTCTCGACATTTTCCGATGGACGGCCCAGCAGCGCAACTACAAGCACAACCACTCCACCTACCTCACCATGATCAAAATCCTGATCAACGGCCGCCGCTACCGCCACGCCGAAACCCTACTTGAGGAGGTGGTCGCCGGAGCTTGTGAGATAAGTGTCCCGCTCTATAACTCCATTATTCGATTCTGTTGTGGAAGAAAGATGCTCTTCAATCGCGCTTTTGATGTGTACAAGAAAATGTTGAATTCGGAGAACTGTAAGCCCACATTGGAGACCTATGCATTGCTGCTTAATTCATTGCTCAGGAGGTTTGATAATATCACTGTTTGCCATGTGTATTTGCGGTCGGTGAGGTCGTTGTCGAAGCAAATGAAGGCATCCGGTGTGATACCGGATACTTTTGTGTTGAATATGATCATCAAGGCTTATTCCAAGTGTTTGGAAGTTGATGAGGCACTTCAGGTTTTTCGGGAAATGGGGTTGTATGGATGTGAGCCGAATGGTTATACTTATGGTTACATTGCCAAAGGGTTGTGTGAGAAGGGGAGGGTAGGTCAGGGTTTAGGGTTTTACAGGGAAATGAGAGGGAAGGGTTTGGTGCCTAGCAGTAGTACTTACATGGTTGTAATTTGCAGTCTTGCTCTGGAGCGGAGATATGAGGATGCGAGTAATGTCGTGTTTGATATGTTGAGTAATTCTATGTCTCCTGATTTGTTAACTTACAAAACTTTGTTGGAAGGATTGTGCCGGGATGGGAAAGGTGAGGAGGCATTTGATCTACTAGAGACTTTTAGGAGCAGGGATAGAGCCATGAATGAAAAGACATACAAGACATTGTTAAATGCATTGCATTTTGTAAATAGGGAGTAGTTCAATACATGTCCTCCGAGTTCAGTTCAAGACTTGTATTAACTAACCTTGGTTGGATTCATATATGAGATTTGAATTTATTAACTTATCAGAATCCCAGTTTTGATTATATGGTAATGCTGAGTGGGTGTAGTAATGTGAATATGCCACAATGTTATAATAATGTATTACCATGTAGTGATGCTCTTCTTTCGGTGGCTCTCTCTAAATCCCTAAGTGAGGACAAGTTGGGATTGCTCAGGCTGCTAGTGAAAGTTAATTTCTGTAGTGAAATACATCAAAAGACAGACACCAGCTCAGTTTTGGCTACATTTAGACTGTAGTGGACAACATAATTTCTACATTGCTCAAGGTGGATGGTTTTCAGTTTTGCTGAGAAGATTTTGGAACTTCAAACCATTACACAGTCATTTAATGGAGATGGAACTGAGTAAACTTTTCTTGAGATGCAGTGATCTGATAGTTAACCTTTGAGATGTTTACCCTGCAATGTTTTCAGTTTGACGTTGGATATCAAAGTAAGAGGATGCCATATATTGAACTTGACATTCTTGGACATCCTGGTGAATCAGATTGTGTCATCCACTGAGATTTGAAGATTGTATAAGATGTTGGTACTGTTTTTACCATGCATGGCTTCAAGATTGTTGATCAGATTTTTACTCAACTTAAGAGGATTCTTGTAAGTTCATATTATTCTTTTCTGTTATTGAATGTGCTACATAAATAATGATGCTGTATCAATGAAATTTTCAGCAAATTGAAACAGTTATTGCATTTCTTGTTAGTTCCCGCTGCTTTTGTACTCTAAAATATCAGATTCTAACTCCAGAATCAATTGATTTATGTCTTTGAACCTCTCTTCGGTCCTCACTTTGGGCGATGTAAGTGAGAATCTGTGGCACTGCATCTGGGTGGTGGCTGTCCATGTGCGTACATAGATAGTATATGCAATAATACACACACACATATGGTGTTTGAGTCCTGCCTTGTTTCCCAGGTATGATGTTTTAACTAACTAGTTGCTGTAGTTTGAGAGCAACTCACCAATTACATTCGGTAATTTAGTTGGATACAAAACGTAAACAGCAAAATACAGGGACACATTGTTGGCTAATTATGGTTAGTAGTTGAAACCTTTGCTTGAAGTACCAGTTTGTATATGTGTGTGTCTGCTGTGAAGTGAGAGGTTTGAGGTGTAGTTACATTTATTCAACATGTTCCAGTTCTGCATCTGGGATGATCTCACAAGTTTCATGCTCTGCCGCTAAAGAAAATAGATTTAACTTTTTCAAGGGTTCACTATTCAATCTCATCGTCCACCTTATTTTACCGACTGCATGTAAATACCCGTGATATGCAATTTTTCAAATATTGTAGTTTACTACTCACCATATGATTACCATTTTTATGATAGAGAAGATGATTACCATTTTTGTATGATCTCGTTGTGTCCTGTATTTCTGTTGAGAGGAATTCATACTTTCTCCGTAATCTGTTCGAGTGTTTTCTCTAAGTCTTATATTATTCTCCCCTTCTTGCTAGCTCAAATAACTCGGGTTTACACTGTGCAAAAAAATAAATATCAGACGATTTGTTTTTACAATTACCCTGAAGTAGCTGCTTGTCTGATGTCAACTGACACTTGAAAATGTAAGCCTAGTGGCTCACAAAATAACAGCATGGAATTTATAGCATTTTCTTAGCAGCTTTCTCTTTTCTTTGAACGTTTCTGTGAATGGTTTTGTGCAGTTATGTAGTAAAGACAACTGAAGCTTGTTTTGGTCCGAAAAGACAGCAGAAGCTATCTCATTCTTAATTTTTTTTTCCTGAGCTCTTATGCAAATTTATTTGGTTGTTCTAAGATCAACTGATAATGATTACGTGTTGCTTCATCATGGAGACTATATTGAAAAGCCACACAAAAATGAGTTGAAATAATACTAAAAGTTTATTGAACACTGCTCAATAATTTAAGGATACATGCACTTGAAAACAAGAGAAAAGACCCTGGACATGCTGTAAATGGATAATTAAAACCCCACAAAGAGAAAAAATGAATGAATAAAAAAGTCATAGCCTAGGCTAATGATGAAGGAATTGAAGAAACAACAGTCAACTTATAGTAGGACTAGATAACACTGGGTCCACTTAAGAACTACTTTTGATCCAATAAATCTGGATCCTCTTGCTTGTCTATTTAAAGACAGAGTGTGGAAACATTTATAGGAATTCCTTGAAGAATTTAATCATTGATGGTTTCTGTATATAATCTCTGAGTAATGCTTTTGTGATTAGTATAATCTTCGAGTCAGTTGACAGTCTGGTTTCTTGAGCGATGCTTGGTGCTAGCTGCTGTTTGGGTCAATTTTCTGGAAAGGACGCAGAGAATTTTTTAACACAAGACTGGGAATGATCAAGTGGAGATGTGAGATAGAAGTAAACTTTTGAGTCCTTTGGGGGCTGTGGTTACTTCTAAGCTTAGATATTTCTCTTTTGCAGATGTTCTGAGGGACTGTTAGGTGTCAGCTCACTAATTTTTCTAGAATTTATGCCCTTGTCAGCTCACTGATTAAACTATTTTGGTCAATTTACAGGAACCTGGGCTGAAGGTTTGAGTTTGTGAGTGTTAACTGTTAAGCATATTCATAGGGAAGGTAATGTGGTGCTTGCTAAATATATTATGAATTACTCTAGAAGAGTAGTTTGCACTCTCAATTCCCTCCAAGCCTAGTAATTGAAGCTTCATTGGATGACATATATTGTTGGGATTGCTAGGCCGAGACTCATGTTGGGTACTTGGTTTTTTTCTTTTCTTTTGTTTTGAGTTGGTGCCGCCACTGTACCAAAAAAAAAAAAAAAAAAAGCAATGTGTTCACCGCGTGTATACCCATTACTTTAATAATTTACATCAATCCGAAATTCTTGCAATTAATTATACACACCACACTTTAACCATATGAAAGCAGAAAACATATAACTCCTGTTGTTTTCGTTCCTCTCCACAGCTTCTTTCTTTCTTTTGAGGCCTGATATCATATTCAACAAGAAGCCTCCCTTCTCATTACTTCTTAAGAGCAAAAGCAGAATTCACAACCAGCAACATGAAAAAGACCGCAGCGACAAATGAAGCCACAACAGCCCCACTTAGTCCCTGGCAAAAGTTAGTATATTGCATACAAACAGCAAGCCAGTTCGAGTCCAAATTTCCGTTATGAGCCAAGTACATTATCGCAGAAGAAGCTCCGGCAGCAGCTACCACTAGAGCAATCATCACCTGGAGAAATGGAATCAATATATGTGATGAATGCATGATATTGAAAGAGAAGCAACATAACATGAAAACTAGGCGCAGTACAACATGCCAAACCGTTTGGTAGAAAAAATTTGCAGTTTTTTAGTCATACGGCTATAGTTTACCGTGTCACAGATAACTAGTAGAAGCCTCGGCCCTATTGCACGTGGTCGAATGATGCATACAATAGAGAAGGGCATGGAGAGGCCAATATATCCAACAGCAATCGCATTTGCAACGACAAAAAACCTGCATTAATCAATGAAAGCAGTAATTCAATACTCCTTAATTATACACCTATTTAGTCCGCCACCAATATCACTTTAAGAATTTGAAGGCCATGCCAAAACCGTCTCTAATTTGCATACGTGAAAGTCGGGAGATCATTGTATTCAGCATGGAACTGGAGGAACTGTGTGAAGAAGGGAAGAATCTGCTCAGAGCTTAACGGACTGTAAGCAGCAGCAACAGCAGCCGAACTGGCACCAAGCCTGAGGACCAAGTCTACGATTGCTAGTCCTTTCTTGGATCCTCTTCTAGTCTGTGTTTTGGTTTTCATTGCGACGTCAGCAGTAGGATGAGCACCTTCTGCAGCCTTACCTTTGGCCGCGGCCTTTGCATCAGTAACTGCTATGTTTTCACTCTCTTTCGAGTCCATAATAGGATGTTTTAGAATGTGAGAGGTAGCTAGCTAGATTGAAGAAAATTGGCATGGAATGTATTACATTTATAGGGTAGGGAGAAGAGAATACAGTTAATGGGTTAGTTTAATCCAATATATAGTGATGCCTTATACATCATAACATATGTATGTTGAGGAACAGGAGTAGTTGCCAAATGCATGCTTACTTGCTCCACCTTGGGCAAAATCATGAACCAAATACCAAGCTTGTTTTATGTATAGAATCCGCACTGACTATATATTTACATTGGGTGATGGATCAGGTTAGTGTATTATGAAATGAATAATGGTCATGCAAAAGCTCCTTACACTCTACTGGTTAATTTATGGTTAATATATATATATATATATATATATATCCACATCTCGACCGTTCAGGTTTTAGGTACTAATGTATAGATCATATCTGTAAAATTTCAGCCAAATTGATGCTCTATAAGGTATCTAACTCGTTTAAATCAATGGACGAACTAAATCTGTCCAACTTGAACCGTACTACCATTAAGGCAGTTATCAATGCCTTAACAACCATCAATTTGACTGAAATTTTACAGAGATGATTTATACATTAGTACTTAAAATCTGAAGGGTCGAGATGTGGATATGAGACCGAAAAGTGACCCTAAACCCTAACCTTGCTCTGGATAGGATCTGTGTGTATATATATATATATATATATATATATATATATATATAGACAGCCCTTCCACTAAGGGATCCCTTTTTTTGGTCTTTGATAGGCTATTTCTATCCACCTAAATAGATGCACAAAAATTCCTATAACTTAACCCTACAAGAATGTCGAAAATAGTATAGGTAAGTAGGGATCGTTCCCGCAAGAAATTGTGGTCTAATCACTAATCTAAAGACTCAAAACAAAATAAACCTAAACTGTTCAGTTATAAAGATCTGATCAGCAGACGACTCTAAACTATTCTAAATGTCACGAAAATTTAAAGACAGATTTTAGACATGATAAACTAACTACTGACAAAGTTTGATAATTTTTTAAGGTGTTTTGGTTGACGAACTAATTAAATAAAAATGAAACACTAAATGACTCCGAAAATAAAAAGACTTGATTCAGGGTTTTGAAAATCAAAGACAAAACAAGTTAGAGGAATTGCATCCACCACCAATCAATCAAGTAAAGGAATCATGTTCAACCTAATTTCATTTATCTATGGATGAAGATGCTCAAGTTAACCCAACGCCTGAATTAACCTATTGTTCTTCCTTACTTGTATGCTAGGTGAGAGACGCTCTACACTTAACCTATTTCCTAAAATGCAACCTAGGTTGACACAACTCTAGATTTAACACATAGAAATCATTAAGATTAAGAAAAATGAGACATCACAAGACATCATGAGTACGACGCGTCTCAATTAATCAAGGAACCTAATCACTCGCCTTATAGATGATTTACTACTCCAGAACTCTCAACGGAACCCTCAAAGCAAGGCACAGGCAATGATCATTCATAGCAATAGAATCCTAAACATGCAATCTAAGTTGCGCACCAAAGAAAACATGCAAATGAATCATCAATGTGAAGATAGAAATTAAGTTCTCATCCAATAGATAAACAAAACTAATTGAAAGTCATAACAAGTTTACAATCATGATTTGGGACTTCAACATTAACCCCTAACTAAAGAGTTAGTTCAACATAGAAGAAAACAAAACAAAGAAGGGGAGGAAGAGAGAGAGAGCCCCCAAGCTGCTGCAAATTGATCCCCTTTTATATCCTTAGAGGTTGGCTTCATCTTTCTTGTTGTGTAGGAAATCCAAAACCTAAAAGAATTAGGGTTCACGTGCTTAGGTGGAGTTTTTCTATTGGCTCTTGAACTTGATGACTTATTCCAACCATTCACATCGCCCATTAAGTCAGAATATGAAGCACAAAATCGTCCTTGGGCTTCTCAGTGTGATTTGGGCTTCGAAACATAAATTCCCATCCAACCTCAGATTCACGCGCAGTCTGATCTTCTTGTACTAAATCAGCCATAACTTTTTAGAAAAACGATATTGATTAACCGTAAAAATATCTGGAAACTAGACATCTGGAGCTTTCCATCAATATAAAGATCAACATCTGGTTCATTGTGAGCTGGTCTCAGTGATCTGTCGAAGTTGACTTTTGCCTTTCAATCCCTCTTTTACTTCTTTTCTCCTTCTTTGCTCAAAATACCTATAAAACAAGTAAACAACGTAAATAACGAGAAAATACACTAAACTAACAAAGAAAGTATAGAGATTAACGTTATTAATATCGCATTATTATGCTCCTATCAGTCTTTTATAGGGATAGACATTAGACAAACTTTTCGATTATATTTCGGCATCTCAACTGTTCATTTTTTTATGTCATAATGTGTAGATCACTTCTGCAAATTTTCAGCCAAATCGGTGATCCAAAACTGCAATTTACACGAACGGACCGGATCTGTCGAACCGGAACCGTTCGTGTTTATAATGGTAAATTGTAGTTTTGGATGCCTTAACGATCATCAAATTGGCTGAAAATTAGCAGAAGTGATCTATATATTAGGACCTAAAAACTGAACAGTTGAGATGTGAAAATATGATCGAAAAGTTAGTTTAATGCCCTATCCCTAGAAAAGACAAAAAAAAGGATCCCTCATTAGAAGGGCCCTGTATATATATATATATATATATATATATAGAGAGAGAGAGAGAGAGAGAGAGAGAGAGAGAGAGAGAGAGAGAGAGAGAGAGAGAGAGAGAGAGAGAGGGCCCTTCCACTAAGGGATCACTTTTTTTAGTCTTTTCTAGGGATATGACATTAGACCAACTTTTCGATCACATTTCGGCATTTTAACCATTCAGTTTTTAGGTCTTAATATGTAGATCATTTCTACAAATTTTTAGCCAAATTGGTGATCGTTAAGGTATCATACTAGATTAAATCAATGGACGAACCAAATCTGTCAAACTTGAACCATTCATACTTATAATCTTAAGTCGTCATTTTGAATGCCTTAACGATAATCAATTTGGATGGAAATTTGCAGAAGTGATCTACACATTAGGACCTAAAAACTGAACGGTTAAGATGTCAAAATATGATCAAAAAGTTAGTCTAATGTCATATCCCTAGAAAAGACAAAAAAAAAGGAATCCCTTAGTGGAAGGGCCCTATATATATTCATTCATAGATGAAAAAATCATTCTATATTGCCAAGCCATTTTTAGGGAGGGTACGTTATGAATCATTCTCATCCTAGCATGCTCAAAATCTGTACCATGTTAGTAAGACCATATCCACTACACATACATATGTGCCGCATATAAATACTATTTGACCAAAGAGAATCAAATCATCAATGATATTAATGAATTTAATTAAGTGACAAAAAAAATATTGCATGTTAATAGCAACAATTAATTATGTATTAATTTAAGATAAATATATCCTTTTTTTTTCTTTGCTTTTTTGTTTCATCCGGTACAACAAAGAATTATTTTAACCATAGCCAGAAGAAGAGCTCAACGCCTCAACCTGTTTCCTAATTTACAAGCCGCGCGATTACGGATAGTATTCGTTCTACATATCTCAAGACCCCTAAAGGCGAAGAATCAAATATATGAGCTATCACAGACTTCGGCTCTCATTCCCAGTGTTTTCAAAAGCTTTTCCGGGGCCTCCGAACGGGGAGTGTCCTGAAAAGGCTCTTTGCCTTAACCACATAATGTGGGATTTAAATTTGGACAATGCTAAACAGACCACATGGTGTTAAACAAATGTTTACGAGCAACAATAATTGCCACATTATGTGGTCTGTGTTACAAGAACAAATTTATATTTAGCATTGTCCATTCTAAAAAGCCATCATTGTGTACAAGAAAAGTTAATGACTTTCATTCAGTTTACTTACATACTCCAAGCCTGTAAATGGACGAACCATTCCTCGATCCTTGAGTGATTTATGAAAATCACAAAGCTTACATTTACAACGCTCAATTCCTCATTAGATAGACAGGCTTCCTCGAAATACTGGCAGACAGGACGGAAAATGCTTAAATACCAACGAACTTTTAAATAAAAATTAAGAAAATAGGTCCCCAGTCATCAGTTATAGAGATAACTTTCTTAACCACACCCGGTGCTGCAAACCTTGCTTATCATGCTAACAGAATCTGCAGTGACAACAAAAGCATCGGCCCAGGCTAGATGGCCATGTGTGGGTTTGGCTCTGGAGATGATGATAACCATTTTGTCAGGCCATCATAACGACTTTATTCGATCATTCCGTTTATAAAATCTGACCTGAAACTCTTGAACTGAATTTCACATCTTACGTACCTTGACCATCCCAGATGTAAACTTTTGGACTACCTCCGAGCTCCTTAGTTAAAACATTGGGTACCTGCAGAAAAATGCAAAAGCGAAAGAATGTTTACCAACTAAACTAATATGATATATTGTTTTGTACGAAAATTTTATGTCTCTATCTGGGCCTGTGGCAATATCTTTTCAAGTGTCATAATACAGACATATTCTCATGCGTCCATGTACAGCTTACAAGAACAAAGCAGATAGGTTGTGAATTGCTCGCAAGGTCCACACCATAACGAATATATATTGCCTACCAAAGGAAAAGGGTGGACTCATAAATGGAACATTCAAAACAACAATAATAAGAAATTCACATTATCAAAATTATTCCATACATTCGACAAAATCCTAGAAATGAAATATCCAATATTCTTCAAAGATAACAGTTCTGTTTTGTCCCAAACTATTGTTAGGATAGCTAAAGTAACTTTTCCTGTTTACTCTAGGAGTGCTGTTGCTGTTCTTGACGCACCGTTCT
>JANPXK010000999.1:0-29961 GCA_024704745.1 Rosa lucieae
GTTTACCTGTTTTTGAGTTTGCTAAAAAAGGAGGTTAGGCTGATTTAGCTGCTTTATTGTTGGGGGCTAATTTTGTCTGGGATTGAATCTTACCATATATGTTTCTGAAATTTTGTTTCTTCATGATTTGTACTAATGAGATTTTCCATTTTTGTGGTTGTGGTCTTGTTATTATGGGCAGATTCTTCCATCTCCAACTACTGGGAGTTTTGCAGCTCAAGCCTTTAATTGGAGGACCAATTCTGGTTCTGGTACCAACAACAATAACAACAACCGGAGTGTTAAACAGGAGCACAAGAACTACTCAGATTTCTCTTTCCAAACCCAAACCAGGGCCCCTCCAACTTCATCATCAGCAATTTTCCAATCCTCGAACAACAATTTTCCTCATCATTGCCATTCAAATCAATCTCCACTTTCGACTCTTGCTTCACCGAAACCAAATCCTCCAGAAAACCAAATCCACATATCCTCAATCTCCAATTCTCCATATCCTGGCTCTCTTCTCCCCTAGAAAAGCTTCAATTTCTCCTTCACACTCCCCACCTCTTCAACATGCTTCTCATGAATTAGGTACCTCTTGGAGTTCGGATTTGAGTGTGGAAATGCCAAAAAAAATTGCTTTTGCTATATATTATTTATGAAGAAAACTAAGAAAAACAGAAAATAAAGGGTAAATTGGTCATTTAATGATCAAAACATGCCATCTGTCATTTTTTGTAACGGATCTAACGGCTCCAGGTACCGATCTTCGGTCGGGGTCAAAATGTCAGGTACCGTTCTGATATTTTCTGAACGTGAGGTACTGAAGTTTAGAATGGGCCAAACGTCAGGTACCGTACGGACGATTTTCCCATATATATATATATATATATAATTCATCCCAAAAATTTATATATTTTCAAAGGAGAATTAATGTGGTGTGTGTGTGTGTGTATATATATATTAATATTGTAATTATAATCCATGAAATCTGGTAAATTAAAGTAATATTTAAATCTTTTAATAAATAAATTTAATAAAATTAATGGAAGATTAGTTACCTTATATAAAAAGTTAATTTAAAAAGTCAAAAAATAAATTGGATTCACAAAAATGGAAAGAAAATGTATTTAAATCGTAATTTTAACTTATAAAATCTGGTGATTGAAAACCTAGATATCTAAATTGATTGGGAAGTTGATATCTGAAAAGAAATTGCTTAATATGGAATACAATATATTGCACATGAGGAAATTAATTTTTGAAAGTATACTTGTTTTGTTGATCCCAAATTTTTCAATAGATAATAATGATT
This sequence comes from Rosa lucieae, assembly GCA_024704745.1. Lineage (NCBI taxonomy): Eukaryota > Viridiplantae > Streptophyta > Magnoliopsida > Rosales > Rosaceae > Rosa > Rosa lucieae. Next base: position 1,298 of record JANPXK010000999.1, read on the forward strand.
TTTAAATGTGAATGATAGCTTCTATTTTAGTGTAAATATGTCATTAGAAAAAAAGTTCCCAGTGAACTCTACTTGTGTTCAAGTAAACCCTAATTTGTGTTTGGCCCAAACTCTAGGTTACTTGACCTAGTGGTAATATGGTTAAATTAGAAGGATCTAGATTCCTATTCAATGTACGATTACTTTCCTTGTATGATTGAGATTCTATACATTGTAATCCTCTATATAAAGAGGCCCCTATTATCAATGAGAATACACAGCGATTTCCTCTCAATTTCAGTTTCTCTACAACAACTTGTTTATTATTAGCTACTTAGTACTTTTTTGTTCGTATAAGACATGTTAGTACTTAGCTGACTTTCAATTTCAATGTGAATGATATATGGCTTCAATTTTAGTGTAAATATGTTATTAGGGAAAGATTCTCCTTTGAACTTTACTATTGGCTACTTAGTACTTACTTGTTCACGTAAGACACACTAGCTTATTTTAGAGTTAAATACTATTTACTCCCTATACTTATAGAGTTTCATCGTTTCAGTCCATAACCTTTGAATTTCACCTAAAAAGTCCTTGAACTCCCAATTTCCTCCTAATTAGTCCCTGCCGTCAAAAATTCTGTTATCTTCCCCTAAAAAAGTCTATTATACCCTCAATTACTTCAAAAAAAAAAATTCTCTTCCTCTATTTTTTTATATTCTTTATTTTTTTTCTCTTTTTACCTCTTCTTCTTCTGGCTTTCTCGCATCCTTTTGTTCATCTCCTCATCAAGATGGTTCCAATCCACACACCTTCAAGAGGTGAAATGAAAAAAAGAAATAAAAGAGAGAGAAAAATAAATTTAAAAATAAATAAATAAAAGTGAGGGCATAATAGACATTTTTGGCAAATTTAACAGAAAATTTTGACGGCAGGGACCAATTGGAAGAAAATTGAGAGTTCAGGGACTTTTTAGGTGAAATTCGAAGGTCAGGGACTGAAACGATGAAACCCTATAAGTATAGGGAGTAAACAATATTTAATCCCTTATTTTAAGTTTCAATGGATGATGGCTTCTATTTTAGTGTGAATATGCCATTCGGGAAAGGTCTCCAGTAAACTTTACTGGCTCAGTATTAGCTACTTAGTACTTATTGTTCGTGTAAGACATGCTAGCTAACTTTAAATTTTAGTATGGATGATGACTTCTATTTTAGTGTAATTATGTCATTAGGAAAAGGTCCCCAGTGAACTTTACTAGCTCATTATTGGCTACTTAATACTTATTTGTTACTGTAAGACAATGTGGATGATGACTTCTATTTTAGTGTAATTATGCCATTAGAAAAAGATCCTCAGTAAACTTGACCAGCTCATCATTGACTACTTAATACTTACTTGTTCGTGCAAGACATGTTAGCTCTTTCAGTTTCAGTAGATGATGGCTTCTATTTAAGTGTGAATATGCCATTAGGTAAAGGTCTCCAGTGAACTCTACTAGCTCATCATTGGCTACTTAATATTTACTTGTTCGTGCAAGACATGTTAGTTCTTTCAGTTTCAGTAGATGATGGCTTCTATTTAAGTGTGAATATGTCATTAGGTAAAGGTCTCCAGTGAACTCTACTGGCTCGTCATTAGCTACTTAGTACTTATTTGTTACTGTAAGACATGTTAGCTGACTTTAAATTTCAGTGTGGATGATGATTTCTATTTCAGTGTAAATATGACATTTAGGGGTGGGCGTCTGGACCCGAGAAACCGAAAGCCCGACCCGAAAAACCGAAAAAAGCCCGATTCGGTTCGGGTTTGATATAGAAATTCTCGGTTCGGTTTAGGACCCGACCCGAATATATTTTGTCGGTTCGGTCTCGGGCTTCACATATTCGGAGACCGAAAGCCCGATCCGGCCCGATTTTCCTCCATCTTGACTATCTCAGCCAACTCGTTCATGGCTTCATCTGCAAATCCAGCATAGCATCCCTTTCTTGATTCAACCCCAGACCTGTTAGCAATTTTGGCTAAAAGCCTGAAACTCCAGACTTGTTACTCCAACTTTGTGCTCCAGCGGTGCGCTGGTGGTGGTACCCAATCGGCAGCAGAATAATTAGATCCAGTGATCTGGGCACCTATTCACCCAAGTCCTCCGGGTCAACCCAACACGCAGTTCCATGATCAAGATGACAAGATCGAGTCCGTCGTCATCGAATTGCAGAAGGGAGCGAAGCAAATCGTGAAGGTCTCCAAGCTCCGATCTTGGAGCTATTTCTGGCTGGACGAGTACAAACAACTGCTGGAGACGAATTGGGTTAGGGACTTTTGGGTTGTGATGTAGCAAAACAGGGATGTTAACCACCTGATGGATGGGATGCTTCGGAGAATGTTTGATGCTTATAAGAAGGCGGTGGAGGCTGAAACGGTTCCGTTGAGAACAGAGACGGCGGAGGCGGCGGTGCAGGAGGAGAGGGGGACTGGTGAAGAGGAAGAGGCGGCGCTGGTTGTGAAGAAGAATATATGTATAGAATTGCAGAAGAAGAAGAATAAGAAGTGTCGAAGAAGAGTAGAAGACTAGAAAAGAAAGGAGAGATTAGAGAGTAAAAGAGGGCAGAGCCTTTTGTTTTGTTTTATTTCTACCACTTAGTTAGGACAAAATAAATACAAACGTTGAATAGGATAGACAGAGAGCATCATGTGCTCCAGAGGTTGGGAGCAAGGCGTCTGTCCAAGAGGTCGAGGGTTCGAACCTCGCCTATCACCCAATTTTGTGTTTATTTTGCATAAAGTTGGGAAACTTGATTTTGGGCCCGAAAAGCCCGAAGACCGAACCGGCCGGTTTGGGGTCGGTTTCTGTCGGTTTCCTTTCTTGAAAAAGCCCGAACCGGCCCGGCCCGATTGTTTCGGGCTTGGTCTTGGTCTCACCAAATTTCGGGCCGGACCCGACCCGAGCCCACCCCTAATGCCATTAGGGAAAAGTCCCTAGTAAACTTTACTGGCTCATTATTAGCTACTTATTACTTATTTGTTCGTGTAAGGCATGTTAGCTGACTTTAATGTTAATGTGGACGATGACTTCTATTTTACACCTTCCTTAATTGCACTTTTTCTTTGATTATTGCTGTGTTATACACCTATTGTTCATTGAATTTCTACATAGTATTAATAACATTATGATTGTTTTTTCATGTAAAAATAAACGAACAGTTGTATTAATGAAGTCTTACTTGACCTTTAAGGAACACTTCCTAATGTTGCGTTTGGATGAGACAATATTAAATTATCGAGAAATTTTGAAATGATAGAATCTAGAATTTTATCAATTCAATTTATTAATGATATTTTCTTACCTCTTCAATTACCAGATTTCATAGGTTTTAATTACGATTTCAATACATTTTCTTTCCATTTTTGTGGATCTAATTTAATTTTTGACTTTTCTAATTAACTTGTTAGTGTAAGGTAAACTAATCTTCCATTAATTTTATTAAATTCATTTATTAAAAGAGTTGAATATTAGTTCAATTTACCAAATTTGATTGGTTATAATTAAGATATTAATATATTTTCTTTCTATTTTTTTGGAATTAATTTTAAATTTGACTTTTTTTTTAATCAAATTTTTTTAAAAAATTTTTTGTGGGTTAGAATTATGACATTCAATATATATATTAGAAAATTACACACAAGTGTTATTTTAAAACTTTAATTAGTCATAAGGCCACTTCATATTTTTTGTACACATAAGGCCATTTTAAGGCTTAAAACTATCAAATTATTTTTATGTTATACCCATTTTGCCCTCACCATCAATTCAAATTAGATCAATCTCTCTCTTTTCTCCGATCCAAATCTCAAACCCAAATCAATAACAACTCAGCCCTCACCGTCTCAACCATTTTTGACTCCGACAAGGCTTCCTCGCTTCCAACGCCTTTGCTCCGTTTCCAATTCGCCACTCTCCCTGTCTGACGATCTACACGTCAAGCCGTCTCTACTCTCCATAACCGCTCTCACGGAGTCCGTTTCGTGTTCCGGCGTCGGCGTGCACTGAGAACCTTCTTAGGAAGAGGAAACGTGTCGTTTTGGAATGCGGACATCTCTAGCCTCGTCGATCAACTCCAGGAGAAGCTCGGCGTTTCCGTCGCAGCTCTCGTTCCTGCCGGTCTCCCTACGGTAAGTGTTTTCCCCAATTTGATTTGTGTTTGTAAGTGACTGAGATATTTCTGTTGGTTTGATTTGATCTATATTGGAATTCTGTGCATGTGTGGCTGCATTTTGTGGATTTATGCTTGTTGATATGTATGAAATTGTTTTCAGATCGATAAAGTCCATTTTGTACAAATTGATCCACTAGGTTTTGAACGGAGTAAGTTTTGATCAATGGAAGTTTTTGATTTGAGAGGTTTTGATGTTCTGGTTTTTAAAATTTGGTTCATTTTTCAGTTGTGTATGGTGGAGGACTGAAACAGTAGAGGTATATGGTTTAAATTTGTGTCTATGGCTGTAGTGTAGTTCAGATTTGACAAATAAAGGTACTGAGAGTTTTTATAATCGACTATGGCAGTAATATACTGGTCTTAAAAACAAGAAAAATAACTTGCACATTTAGAAAAAGGAAACGGAAAGAAATAAAAAGGCACTTTCTTATTGTTGCATAAACATTTTATATTACAAGCAATCTTGGCCTACCAAATATTGTCTAATTTGTTTATGTTTTTGATCAAGGCAGAAGCCTACCATCATGTTGATGATGTAGATTCTAAGATGGCCAAAACAAGGCAATAGGACTTCTTCAAATAACTACATGCCTGTAGCTGGCCAAAACACTGGAAACTTCATTACGGTATATTTCTCCAACTTTATCTTTTCTATATTCTTCAAAATGTTCATACCTTTATTGTCTTTCGGTCAAACATATTGTTCTTTTGCCTTTTTCAATGTCATTCATAGAGATATAACAAGCATGCAAAAAGTCGTTCATGATTACTAAGGTTAAGCATCTCAGTGTATTGCTACTTCATCAAAGGTTCTTCCTTAGAGTGGAAATTAGAAAAATCTTATTCTTGCAAAATTTCTCGTCTTCATAGGTAGTAACGAACCCTACTTTTCACTTGAGTACTAGAGAATGGAGCCCTACTCTTCACTTGAGTACTAGTGAATGGAATATCTAGGTATTTAATCACTACGGACCAATTAGATTACATGGAATATCTAGTAATAGTAGCTTTCTATCCCTATGTTAGTATATTTTCAAGCTGATGTTAGTAGGTTTTTAGTTTTAATTTTGATTGATTTCAGTTCAGTAGCTCTCTAAAGTTGTTATAGTGGCTTTTCAACATAGTGATAGTAGTTTTCTATCTCTATGTTAGTATACTTTCAAGCTGATACCAGTAGGTTTTTAGTTTTAGTCAGTATCTCTCTATAGTTGCTATAGTGGGCTTTCAACATAGTTATAGTAGCTTTCTATCCCTATATTAGTATCTTTTCAATCTAATGTCAGTAATTTCTTTGTTTTCATTTTGATTGATTTCAAGTGGTCTTTTCTTAATAGCTTATTAAATTAGAAAAACATGATTATGAATGAAATTCATTTTTCTTCTTGCTGTGATTTCATAACCCTAGCATTTCTTGTTTGGGATTTGTTTCACACGATCAACATGTATGATGAGCTAGTTTTTGTGTAATCAGTATCTATGTTAGTAGGTTTTTATTACTTGTTCAGTAGCTTTATACATGTGTTATAGTAGTTTTATGTACCTATGTTAGTAGTTTTTGTTACTGGTCCAGTAGCTTTGTAACTGTTTTTCTAGTAGTTTTATGTACCTATGTCAGTAGCTTTTTATTACTGGTCCAGTAGCTTTGTAACTGTTTTATAGTAGCTTTGTACATGTCTGGTAGTATACGTGTGTTATAGTATTTTTATTTCATAACTAATATTTTATTGTATCTTTGTTCTTGCAGAATTCTTCCCTTTTGCATTTGTAGTAATAGATTTCGAAAATCATGTGAATTTGGATATTGAAGTCTCCATTGGCCAAGAGATTATTCGGCTAATCAAGAAGTGTTGAAATGAAGTCTTGTGCTGAAGATGGCAATATTATGCCTATGGGATTAGGACGTCACTATTGAAAAATAACTATAGCATTACAACATTGACAGCAGCTTTATACAACTATTGTAATTGATTTTCACAACTATATTAGTGACTTTTTACACATATGGAATTAGCTTTTTACATAGTAATATCATTATTGAACCTTGGATACTTTTTGTATCATTGAATATGATTTTTTTTCTTGATTGTAGTAGCATTTTTATTTTTGTTGTATCCTTTACATTTCTATAGCTTTGTTAGTATCTGGGAATAGCTTTCTCATTTTTTAGGAGTAGTTTTTGTTATCTTGACAATAGCTTTTGTTGGTAGGGATAATAACTTTTGGTTTTGGGGAGCGTAGCTTTTGTTAGTGATAATAGCTTTTGTTGCTGGCGACAGTAGATGTTATGATCTTGTTGGAAATCTCACCAACGTAGCTTTTGTTTGTGACAGTAGCTTTTGTGACATCGCCGGAGGTTGCCGGAAATCTAATCATAGTAGCTTTTGTTGCTAGCTATAGTAGCTTTTGTTGTTAGCCATAGTGGCTTTTGATGTTAATGACAGTAGCTTTTGTGGTCGCCGGAGTTTGTCAGAAGTTGACCGGAGACCAGCCGGAAGTTCGCCGGAGGTCGGCCGGAGACCCACCGGAAGATGGCCGGAGACCTACCGGAGTTGACCGGAGACCTCATGGGAGAAGAGAGAGAATGATTGTTGACTTTTTACTCTAGTGGCATTCATGAAATATGTTAGTTTTTTATATCTAAATATAACACCCTTTTTAATCTAGTGGCCTTATGAGGGAAAAAATTAGTTGGTGGCCTATGGCTAAAAAATATCCAAAGATGCACTTATATGTAATTAACCCTATATATAACACCATATTAATTCTTCATCGAATATACATATATAAATTCTGTACGAATTATATATATACATATATCATATAATTGATATATATTTATATGTTTGGAATATATATTTATATTTATACACACAAACACATTTATATATAATTTTTTTTGACGAATTATATATATATATTCACAAACAAATATATATATATTATATATATATATAATTATATATATAACGAAAAAAAGAAAAAGCAAAACGAACCCAATAATATATTTTTATTTTAGATGAAAACCAAAATAATTTAGAGCCATTAGAATTTGGAAGGATAAGATAGTCTTTTTACTCAAGAATTACATGGCATGATTTGGCAAATAGGTGATGTGTGTAGGTGATATGACATGACACTTATGATTGAGGCCACAAATCTTAGGCCTCATTGAGGCCACAAATCTTTTTCCTTTAATTATTATGTGTATGTATACATGTGTTTATGAGGCCTGCTCATCTAAGAGACGGTTTTTAAGGACAATTGAATCTGACTGCTAAAAATAAATGCATAATTATAAGTTGTTATAATTTTCGTTTTTGAATTTAATACTTGTGGTTGAGATAGATTTGTCTCTCACAGTTTGTGAGCAAGACTGATGTATTAATAGTTTTATAGACTTAATTATTGAAATTAGAACCCATCGTATTTGAAAGAGAAGATAGAGAAGACACACACACACACACACACACACACACACACACACACACTAATGTAGTAGTAATTGGAAGACAAGATCTTTCAACTCTACAAAATGAGAGTCGAGAGCCTTTCCTCTACAAACCCTAGCGCCACCCCCTTGGTGCGGCTTCCAGGGAGGTCTTTGCCACCTCCACATACTCGTCGATTGCGCCAGGCTGTTGATCGGCTCTTTCCTCTTTTCGGGGAAGGGTAGGTTGCATACTGTTTGGATTGGCTCAGTCTCCGGCGACGACCACGGCGGGGATGGCTCCTTGGTTGGGGGAAGAGACCTTAGATCGGGCTCGAGAGACATCTTCCTTCTTATAGAGATTGGAATATTTTCGATGGAGGCACAGGAATAGAAGCAGCGTTGTTGCAAAAAGGAGCCGGAGTCTTGCTTTGGTGGAAGGTCATGATATTGTGGCTGTTATGGGTGCAAACAGTAGTGGTCAAGCACTAAGTCTGGGTGCCTTGTTCTTGGGTGTCCAGTTCAATGTGGTGGGGTACTCACGAGACCTATGGAAGATCTGGGTTTGGGACCTGAGTATTAACGATCTGCACTTTTGTTATGCCGGATTTTGGTGATGTTCCGCCACCGGGAGAGTAGTCTTCGGTCATATTCAAGGGCAAGGAGGAGAAGATCAAGCTTGGGTCTTTTGGGCCTTAGTTCGAATGTGGTGGTTTACTCAAGTGCAGGCTCAGGACAATGGACTGGTGGCTTGGGCTTGTTTTCAACAAACCATATCTCGCGACCTGTTGGATCTTACATTTGTGAGAGGCTCTTTGCAATTTACTAGTATTTTCGTACACCAATTGAGCTTTTTAGGCGAACTTACTTGTTGTTTAGTTGCTTTGAGTCATGTATCTTTCACTAGGTTACGATTTTCTCTTGTTTGTCACTTGTCTAGAAAAAGTGAGCTCATTTTATTTGCAATGAGAGTTACTTGTCAATTTATTTGGTGGCTTGTGCTTTAACAGACTCTGGTACTGTACAAGACAACAATTGATGTATGTGTTTTCTGGCCATGAATAAGTAATGAAATTATCTATTCTTTCAAAAAAATATATATATAGTAGTAATCGAAGAATCTACCATCAAATACGACTTTACCATCGATCACATTTTTTTTTTTTCACAATCGACTCAATATTGATGGATGTAAAGTGCATAGTGCTGCTGGATGGTAGCGTATATTTTGTGGGGAATAATCGACACCAAAATATTGTCAACGAAGAAAGTCACCATGCCGGCCTCTGCTAGTTGACTGCTACTAGATTGAGAAGACGATTGCACCCGCAATTCACTGATCATTTATTATTCAGCCCAACCGTCGTGGGGCGCCCTGGTAAGGGCCTATTATGGCCCCCATCATGGGCCGTAAGGTTGTCCGTCTTAAGTGCCCTTCCGAATCCAACTTTAATGCCCCCATTTGGGTCACAGGCTCGTGTGAATGAGCCGGCAAAAGCCTTATACTATTGAGGACATACTATCTATTACATTATTACCTATGATCATATTGCTGCTTAATTATTCAATGTTTCATCTTGCTAGCTAGCTGACGCAACATATGGGAAAGAGAATCAATGTATTAATTAACTGTAGCTTGTAGGAACATATTGAATTAGCCTAAAGTCTAAGTTTAACATTAGCGCAACAATCATTAATTATTGTTACCAGGGTTGTGAATGCCTGCAATTCAAATATCATCTACTAGTGAAATGCTTGAGATCCAAGTTAACAGTATCGTATCATACCAGGTCAGGTTTCCCAACTTATACTCGTAGAAATAGACTTTCGTTATAACGAAAGAATATCACAGATTGACAAATGGATCAATATAGTCTGAGTGAAGTTCTTTTAGTATTCATGCTTATTTTCCTAATCCCTTTCTGTATACTTATACTCGTGCACTTCTTTCGTTTGACGATGTATATATATTGAAGTGAAGGGGACCAGATCGGGTTTCAATTTCCCAAGAGGTTATAACATCAAAAAATGAGAGGTACGGTATGATCACACTTACAATGCATTTGCATGAATATTTTTGAAACCAACATGAAATCACTGACGGAAGAAATTTAATATAACAAGCTGATATTATTCATGTCTATAAAGGTGGGATGATTCTAATGCAGGGAAATATGGAGGGACTATAGTCTTCCGTATTGATCATTTTTGGTTATTAAATGTAAAAACTTGAAATATATTATTATATATATATATACCAGCGCGAGGCATCGCTTTGAAATTTCAGAGCGAGGTTAGGGTTTAGGGTCATTTTTCGGTCGCATATCCACATCTCAACCGTTCATTTCTAGGTATTAATGTATAGATCATCTCTACAAATTTCAGCCAAATTGATGGTCGTTAAGGCATTGACAACTGCCTTAAAGCTAGTACGGTTCAGGTTGGACAGATTCAGTTCGTCCATTAGTTTAAGCGAGTTAGGTACCTTAACGACCATCAATTTGGCTGAAATTTTGCAGAGATGATCTATTCATCAATTTGGCTGTATATATATATATACAGATCCTATCCAGAGCGAGGCATCGCTTTGAAATTTCAGAGCGAGGTTAGGGTTTAGGGTCATTTTTCGGTCGCATATCCACATCTCAACCGTTCAGTTTGTAGGTACTAATGTATAGATCATCTCTGCAAAATTTCAACGAAATTGATGGTCTTTAAGGTATCTAACTCGCTTAAACCAATGGACGAACTGAATCTGTCCAACCTGAACCGTACTAGCTTTAAGGCAGTTATCAATGCCTTAACGACCATCAATTTGGCTGAAATTTTGCAGAGATGATCTATACATTAGTACCTAGAAACTGAACGGTTGAGATGTGGATATGCGACCGAAAAGTGACCCTAAACCCTAACATCACTCTGAAATTTCAAAGCGATGTCTCGCTCTGGATAGGATCTGTATATATATATATATATATCTATACTATTATTAAGAGAAGAGGCTTTGTTAGCCAAAATTGAAAATTTTGACAGATTTAACCCTGAAAGATTAAAAACTTTGACAACAAATTAAATCACAAGAGTAAATAGGACAATTATAAAATAGATTTTATTAAGAAAATTGAAAAGAAATTATCCCACAACCTCCCATTTTCTCTCCCACTATTTTCTCTCTGCAATAACTACCCACTAAATCTATTTTCTTTTGCAGATAGCTTTTTTTTTTTTACAATTAAAATTTTTCTTACACATGCAGAGCATGTGATTGGAGACTAGTATATATGGTGGTGTTCACCTGGTCAGTTGCTGACCAAAAAATTTATACTCAACAACCCTTAGATTTACATCCAAGGGTGGAAAACAAAACAACTCAACTTAATAATAATTCTCTCTGCCCTTAGATTTACATCCAAGGGTGGTTGAGCATTATTTTCTTGATCAGCAACTGACCAGGTGAACATTTTCGCTAGTATATATATATATATCCAGGGCGTTGAATAGAGGTGTAAGACATTTCAAAACCAGTTTCTCATTTTTTTAGGTTTTCTACTGTGCTTATCTATCTCATTCAAGGCCCAAACACTTTTCTTATATTACTGTTGAAGAAAGAACTTGCAGTTCTTGGGTTCTCTTTTATATATAGTTTTGATTAGTGATATATGCATATATAAAATCAATGTTATGTTATAGTACTATCAAAGGAATTGATTGTGTCGGTGTTTGTTTGGCAGGGTTGAATTTCAAATTTTAAATTGGATGCTTTCTTTTAAGAGTAGTGCTAGAGATCCTAAATTTTTATACCAAAATTGAATCCCAAATGAGGTGTAGTTTGCTACTTCATCAGATTTAACTTGTTAATTTCCTATGTGTATTTATACCAATTAATTTCTTATAATAACAGACTGAAAAATTGTAAATGTTATAAAAATACAATAAAAACAGAGATGAAAAAAAGGCCTAGAATCAAATGAGCAAATAATTAAACCCTATAAATCTACTATAATCCCTAAACTGATGATGACATGCACTAGCAATTGTACCACCGCAAGCCATGATCCACTTTTGATCTGGATCGTCTTGCCAGTACTTGATGCAACTTGGCAATCTGGATTCTCTTTTATACATAATACCCTGCTCTCTAAGTGAAGTCTCTGAACCTTTCCTCCCTGAATCTTGTTTCAAACCAAATTCTGAGTGAAGTTCTTTTAGTATTCGTGCTTATTTCTTGTCTTTAGAAGTTTTTGGTCTTGCTTTATACCTATTGATATATTTCTTGCTAAATTGTGCTACGTACGTAACCTCTGAGATGTAGAATTTTACTTCTTTCAGACTTCAGTCGATCAAGTACCCATGCTGCCTATTTTTTTTTTTCTTTTGTAAACGCAATCCTCTCTCCTCCAAAATGAACAGAACACCATAGAAGACGAGGCGCCCCAAGTGAATAGGGACATCTGAAGCTACAGCTGCGGTATGCCGCGGCCACAAGCGGTGTCTAGCCTCGATATATATCCATCTTACTACCTAATAATAAATTGCCTTTTAGCTACCAAAAATTGACCCAATTTGAAGAAGAAGAAGAAGAAGAAGAAGAAGAAGAAGAAGAAGATATTTTGCGAGATTTTTGGCAAAGATTTATACTTGGTTGGCAAGGAATGAGTGAAATTGAAGGGTTGGGAATGGGACGGTGGAGCTGTGTTTAATTGGATCTCGTATGAAGGAGAGGATCTGGTGATTCCATAACCCATGAGACCTAGTTATCTCTGCTGGGCAATTAGAAATTCAAATTAATCAGAAATCAGCGCATGCATAGGGAAAAAAATAATTGCAGAAATTGAAGGAGAGAGAATTGCAACAGAGAAGAGAGCAGATTGGTTTCCAGAAATTGGTTTTCATTTTCAAAAGATAACATAAACTATTAGACATAATGGCTCATAGAGAGAGACGGGCAAGACCTTACCGTCGCATTGAATAATCACCCTCCAAAGCTGGGGAGAAAATGGAGCGATCGGGACGGACATGTCTGGAAATATTGCCACAGAAAAGGCAGAATAGGGCTATCACGCACACTATAATTTCCCGAGGGAAAGGGCAGATGGGAAAGAAATAATTACAATAGAGAAGATTTGATCCCGAGACAGATTTTTAATATTAAAAAAGAGAGAAATGAGATACCAGTATCTGCCTCTGCGTCATGCTGAGCTTGTATCTAGCATGGCCCCCATTAATCAATTCATCATCACGCGACTCGCGCGTAAATTAAGTACCTATAGTAAAATACATGTTCCAATAAGACTGGCATGGCGCACATTCAAAACACACACAATTATTAAGTCAGTTTTGGGTAGGAACCCTTCCTCATTTGGTTATGGTCAAAGCATCTACACATTATAATATTTAAAAATTAAGAGACAAAATATACCATTGGCCCCCACGCAAAAAATTGGGACTGGCTCGGCCATTGCTCGGTAGGAAGAAAGAGGAATAGGGAGCATGCAGGACGGACTTCTATATAAAGAAGCAACTCCTAGCTGATATTAATCATCAGTTATTTGTAGTAGTCATCCAACCATGGATTATAGTTACCTTTACATTTTCTTGTCTACACTACTTGCCATCTTCACTACTACTACTCTTGCATTCCTTTTCAGTGCTTATAAGTCAAAATCCCATGAAAAATCCATTAATCTTCCCCTAGGCAGTTTTGGGTGGCCGATTCGCGGCGAAACCTTGCCTTCCTATACAATGACCATGAAAAATTTGTAGGGAGAGAATGAAGAAATACTCCTCCAAAATCTTCAAAACCAAGATACTGGGTGAGTCAACCGTGGTGTTATGTGGCACTGCCGGTCACAAGTTTGTGGCTTCCAACGAAGAAAAGCTCTTTGTAGTATGGAGACCTCACTCCATGCAAAAGCTCTTCCGCTCTTCTTACCAAAAATCTACTTCCACCGTCATACCAAGACAAAGCGAAATGCACGTAGTTAAGGCACCGGGGTTTCTGAGAGTCGAAGCCCTCGTTGGCTACGTGGTAGCGATGGATTCCATGGTTCTCGACCACCTGAAAACGCATTGGGATGGCAAACAGGTGGTTGAGGCTCATCGCCTCACGCAGATACTCATTTTGACTCTCTCGGCTAAGTTCTTCATGGGACTCGAAGACCATTGTCGTATTGAAAAGCTTGCGGAGTTGATGGACACCATGATGCTGGCGCTTCACACTATTCCTGTGAATATTCCGGGGACTGCATTTCATCAAGCAATGAAAGCAGCGCCGGCTGCGAGGGAAATTATTCAGTCGTTTGTTAAGGAGAAGAAGGAAGTTATAGCGTCTACCGGAAACAAAATGCATGATCTTTTGTCTTATATGATTTCTACGCCAGACCCGGTTACCGGAAGGTTCATGCCGGAGAATGAAATTGCTGATAAAATTATGGGGAATGTGGCCGCTTCGTTCAACTCTCCAGCTATGACTACTACTTTTATCGTGAAGTTCTTGGGCGAAAGACCTCACATTTATGATAAAGTCCGGATTGGTAAGGTTTTATTCTCTCCTCATATATGCATGATGTCTAGCTTGTCCAGTAACTACACAGTTAATCTGTTAACTTTATAGTTTATAATACAAAAAGGAATACACCTTTTGAACCTTTTTATATGAAACATGAGTTGAAAATTTCAAATCATGGAAGCTTTGCGTACATGTAGAGGCTAATTACTTAACTCTAAAATACTATGTTATCTTTTAAAATTGTTGTATGCAAACTCGATCGGTACCCAAAACGGACCGATAGATTATACATATGTTACATATTTTGTTTGCATAGGCAAGGGAAAATTGGCCGGTCTACATTTTTCTTTGTCAGTTTTTAGCTGCATACAAATCAATAAGTTTCATAACAATCTGTCATGAATGCAACTAGCATAAGATGTTAAAATAGCAAAGCCAGTTAGATGCTAGCTTTAGATAATTGATCGATCGATATCTTGAAAGGTGTTTGCCTATGTAGCTAGAGACAAATATAGCAAGTACAATTTTTCAGTGGTTAAATTTGACCTTCAATTACCTTTACATTAAACATAATTATATGTATCTTTTTTGTTTGTCATATATGTTTGGCGTGTACGTACTAGTCTATCAGCTGCTGGGTTACATGAAGCATTGATTATTAATTTTAGGTTTAATTTTGTTCTTATTTCACCAACAGAACAACTGGAGATTTTGAAGTCCAAAAAATCTGGTGAGGCACTCAATTGGGATGATATGCAAAAAATGAAGTATTCGTGGAACGTAGCCCTGGAGGCGATGAGGCTCATACCACCTCTTCAGGGAACATTTAGAGAGGCTGCAACAGACTTCACTTACCAAGGTTATACAATTCCTAAAGGATGGAAGGTATGTAAGGACAAGGACGTATATACATATATTATGATACACACACACACAGAGGCTGACATAGATCAATTAGCTTTCATGCGTTGGTTAATTAGCTTGACAGGTCAACCGCTTTCATCTATAACTAAGTATGTTGCTGCATCATTTCATGTTCTTTTCTGGCCGGCTTTTGTTCAGACACGTATAGGATCCGTTTATATATATGCATGTATATAGGTAGTGCAAATATATGATAATTAACTCGAGTCATGCCAAACATTCAAGTTTTGGGTTTAATCCAATATTGGATATATATGCTGTAATATGTTCCAGTATATTTGAGCTGGCAATCTACCTCTTGAGTTATTCACTCGTTTAGCATAATTTTCACTACATCAAGAACTTAAAGCCGTGCGTCATAGTATATATATTAGCCTTAATTGGTTAGCTAGTTGGATTATAGTTGAATGCATAAGTAACTCAATTCATTTTGCTTTAATTTGTAAAACAATTTGTAGGTCTACTGGACAGTGAGCACCACAACCATGAACCCTGAATATTTTCCAGCCCCAGAAGAGTTTGATCCTACAAGGTTCGAGAAAGCAAGTCTTCCGCCTTATACAAACATCCCATTCGGGAGCGGTCCTCGAATTTGCCCCGGAAAGGACTACGCTCGTCTGCAAATTCTTAGTTTCATGCACCATCTTGTTATAAGATTCAAATGGGAACTTGTGAACCCTAATTGCAAGATCACAGGTGGAATGAATCCCTTTCCAGTTGATGGGCTGAAGGTTCGCCTCCAAGCTCAACCCAGTCAAGCTTAAGTTGTACTACGCACGTTCGTAGAGCTGCATACATTAAGCATTAGACATCCTCATAATGGATATTATGTACATATAAATACGTATATGCATAATAAACACCAGTCTTTGGCTTAAAACCTTGACCTATAGTCAATGGCACCCCGTTTAATTTACCAGTTGTCATAAAATATGTTTCTCTTAATTTTGTTCTTCCACAGTTCCACATAAAGACAGTTTCTAGATGCAAAAACTATATTGTATGGGTTGTTTATGGTACCGAAATGTTTTATCAAACTCATTTTACATCTAATAGAATCAAAACTACAATCTTATTTAACCAAATTTATGATATTATTGAACCAAATTTACGATATTAAAAAAAACTACAGTCTTATTGAACTAAATTTACGATACTAACAATAAAGTTACTACATTTCTTTTACACTATTTACATATAATTTAACCAAATTACGACATTGACAACAATTCTGTTCATAGACTTGTAAAAATTATCATAAGTGGAGTAATTATCTCTAATAAGACCTAATAAAGTTACACGAAAAACGATTCTACTTGTCCCAATAACAACAAATTTATTATCATATCTGTAAACGTGTATATAACATACATGTAGGAACCATAGAATTTCCTATATAGTGAAATGAAATTCATACTGACGCATATCGAATATTAGCTATGGTCATATTTGATGGCTAAAGAACCCAAGAATCAAGGGCTGATGATGCCAGAAAGCACATTTAAAAAGGTTATCCTTTAACAAATTCTCATTAAAGCAATTCCCAGTGTCCCGCTACTGCTCCAAAAATAAAAAAACTCTCACTTGCTGACTTTTTGAAGTAGGACAATGAGGAATTATTACTTCGATCAAGTATCACCATGGGCCTCCCTTCCAGAAGGAAAAGAACATAAAAGAATGCATCATCTATGTGTAGGGCTGTCACTTGGTCGGTTTGAATCGGTTATAAGTATTACTAATTTTAAAACCAAAGCTTTTGGTTTCAAAATTGAGCTACCAATTACCAACCAAAATTTTTGGTTTTTAATCATATCTACCAAATTCTGTATTTCAGTTTTTAGTATTATAAACTTTAGAACAACTAATTCTTTATAGGGTTAATGCTCATACACCCTGATTCTAGCATAATACTTCCCAAAAACCCCAACAAATTACTTTTGTTCCTCTCCACCCAGACTTCTGTCCCTTTCCTTCTTTCTCACCCAACTTATCACTTTTCTTTACCTTTAGTACCCTTCTGTAAACTCTTTGCATAGTTTATAATATTTTGTTTACACTTGATGAAACGTGGTGGGCCAATTCTTAAAGTTATTTAAACAGAAGTATGCGATAAAATTCATCATCTATTCTAAAGGTAAACAGTACGTTTTTATTCATAATTTCGATCATTGACAGACTTGAATTAGTTGCTATCTGTAAAAACACTAGCAAAGAATTACAAAAGGAAAGAGAAAAATTGAGAAAGCTGAAAGCCTATAGAGATAATCTTGATAGAGAATCACTCAACTATTGGGATATCATTTATAGACTTCAGATTAAAATCTATAAAGTAGAAGAAGAGATTGATAATCTCTTATATGTTCTTGAAGAGGAACAAAAACCTCTTGATTATTTGAGCATTGGTTAGATCCGCACATCACTGGTATCAGAGCTTGTAAAATAGCTCAAAGGAGAACCCCTCCTTAATGGGGACAATGTCAGAATTGTTATTAGAGAAAATAAATTCTCTATTAAATTCCTCTGATGAGAAATATCAGAGGCTGTTACTGGAATTATCTAGATGTCAAAATCATCTAGAAAAATTACCTGCTATAATCCACCAATTGGAAAGATTGGAAAACAAACTGGATTATATTAAGGAACTTCCAAAAATGGAAGAAGAAAAGCTAACAAGTGTTAGTAGAAAATCAATGAACAGCAAAAAATGCTGATTCTATGAAAAATATACTGAAGGACAAGAAAGTGCCTACAGTAAAAAAGAAAGCTAATGGATTTAAACCATTAGAAAGCCAGACAAGAATCCTGTTCCAAACATGATTTTTCTGGATCCTTCAACTAGTTCTACTAGTATTCGGTATGAAAATCCGAAAGAAACTCGAGATGTCAAAATGATGAACATTTTCCGGAAAAAGAAGGGAGTACAACTCCTAAATGCTGAAGAATTCGAATACAATGAAATCGAGCATGAGGTAAAAAACGCCTCAATTCCAAAGCTAGATTTCAAACAGATCTACAAAAGGGGAACATTTGACCTGATGGACAGCCATCACTTCAAATTACTTGAGTTTACAACCCCCTCAACAACAGGAGAAACAGGTCTCTTGATAATCACTCCAGCTGAAGTTGCCAAGCACAAGCAAAGAAGTATCAATTTATGCATATTGGAGCAGTCCAAGTCGGCATAAAGCTTTTGGCAAGAGAAGGCATCAACTGCTCAGTCCTATGCGTCCTGCAAGACAACAGACTGACAGATTTTCAAGCTAGTTTGCTGGGAACCCTGGAAGCATCTTTGTGCAACCAAGTGCATATTTCAACTGCTTCCAACTTCTCAACCAGCTTGAAGGATGCAGCCCACTGTCTCCGACTGAGAGTCAAGACAGATGGCATATAATGAAAAATGATATGCAAGAATTGGCGATAGTATACAGAGTATACTATAAAACTGATGAGCACCACAGTAGAGCCAAAGACACGGATCTCCAACATCCCTGGTCTTACTACTGGATTTCTCACCAGTCAGAAGAACCATTCACAACAGATTCACAAGGTTACTTGGAATGAAGTAACTTTTCCTATTGAATGGAAATTATCTGGTCCGAAGCTACCAGCAGAGAGTGCAAAAGCTAAAATTTATGAAAGTAGAAAGACTGGAGAAATCAGTCTAAATTTTGACAATCACAGAAAAAGTGATGTCGGTCCTGAGAATCTCAGGATAAACAGTAATCTTCTCAGAAGAACCTACAGCACTAGAGAAGCTAGTGTCAGTGGTACAAAACCCACTATTAAAGATCCTATTACTGAAGAAGAACCGGAAGCTGATCTGAATAGACCAGTAAATGTGCTTAGAGCACAAAAGCTCTATGATCTTTATGAAGAGGCAGAATCTTGTGAAGATCCTGATCGATTAGAGAAACTAATCGAAGAAATGAAAAAATTCAAAATCAGAAAGACGAGAAAAGTCTTTCCTTATCAAGATATTGAAATGGAAGAAGGAGAAAGCTCCAAAACTTCCATCATTCGAGAAAAGGGAAAGCTAAAACTCCCTATACAGAAGGCCCCTATGGGCAGAAATGGAGAAAGAAATTTCAAAGATTTGTCCCAGAGGACAAGATACCCAGAGTACCAATTTCCAACTATGGAATTTGGCTAATCTGGATAAAGCTCTAGACAAGAGAAAAACTCTTGACCAATGGGTAGACAGCCTGATGATGGCCTCTGCTCTTACCCTTGGAAAATTTGAAGCTCCTGATCTTCAGATGTACTTTGAAACTACTCTCACTGGGGTAGCAAAAAAGTATTACTTCTCTTTCAAAGAGACAGCCAGAGGAAAAGAGTGGCTGGAAGACATAAGATTTCAAAGTCTCCGTATGATTTTGCAGTACCCCTGTACGATCAGTTCTGTGGAGATCTCTCAAATTTGAGTGAAAAAGCCAAAGAAACGGAAAAATCGAATATCTATGCTCTCAAAATCTGTAACATATATTTCGAAGAATCTTGAATGAATTTCAAGAATATTACTGTACAATTGGTGACTAGAGAATACTGATCTAGTTAATCTGTTGCACAGAAAACTCCCTGAACCATGGAGAACAGCTGTGAGAGAAAGCATAGCTGAAAAACCAATTGAAAGATTTTCAGTTGGAGGAATTGCTGACAGAATCCAGCAATTACTGAAGGGCAATGCAAAGCCAATCTTAGAGCTAAGATGGCAAAAACAACTCAAAGGAGTTGAAAATTTCTGTTATGGAATATTGGATATACCACAAACTGGGGATGTCATGAACCCAAATTCACAAAAAAGAAAGAAAAATATTACTCTAAAAAATTCAAAAAGAGTAATCAGAAGAAGATTGGAAATTCAAGAGAAGTTCCAATTACAAGAAACAAAGGATGAAGATCCTAAAAAGAAATTCTTCAAGAAAAAGAAGAATACTATCAGCATAAACAACCAAGCAAGAAAGCTTGCAGATGTTGGTTATGTAAAGCTGAAGGGCACTATGCCAATGAATGCCCGGAAAAGGGTAAAAGATCTACTAAAGCTCTCTTTGAAGAATATGAGCAAATAGTAGAAGTGACAAATATGAAAGGCTACGAATAGCCTATTCTGATGATGAAGAAGACGCCAGGTCAGTCTATTCTGCCTGGTCTGAAGAAGAAACTTCGTCTGAGTCTGAGACAATTCTGAAGTAGAGTACTTCGAATCTAGACAAATGAATGTCTTGAGAGAATTGGGAAGGAAGCAAGACAGAAGCTTTAATGTCTTCTTATCAGGTGAACCCTGGTACATTCGTTTGTGACTACTGCTATGTCACGAAAAGAATGGTCCTCCCTATGTTTTGTGAAGAGTAAAAAGACTTATCACAAAGAATGCTTCATAGCTGAAGCAAGAAGAAAAACCAAGAATGGCCTTGTCAGCCAATTGGTTGAACAAGAATGAAGAATATTTCTCTGAACAAAAAGAGAAAGAAGAAGAAAAAGAGGTAGAAACTCTGTTCCAAAAAATTGTAGAACCGTCTCCTCCATCTTCCTAAAAAATGAAGGAAGAAATCATCGATGAAGAAAAAATCGATGAAGATATTGAACTGGTTGAACCACCAGAAACTTGTTCCAGAAGAATGTAAACCATTCATTCCAAAGGAACAAGCTCAAGAAAATGAGCTTCAAAATCGAAAGTCGTCTCTACTAGTAGATACAGCAACTACATAGAGATTGGACTAAAATTCCCTGATCACAAAAAATATCATCTACATGCCTTTGTAGATAATGGATCCACTGTTGCAAAAAGATTTGCAATTCCAGATGAACTCTGGAAAGAAGATAAGAAAACATCTGCTACTGGTGTTACATTTGATGGGAGCCATCTCACCATGAAGAAAGTAGCAAAAAATGTTCATATCACCATTGGTGGAGGAACATTTATCATCCAGAATGTTTGGCAATCAGAAGGCCAAGGATCTAATTTCCTGCTGGGAAATGATTTTATCCTCCAACAGAGATTCATTCAGGATGAAGAAGCAATAAGCTTCAGAAAAGGAGAACAGGTGTTCTGGGCAGACCGACTCACACAAGCCAAAAGTGTGGTAGGTCCTGGTTTTACTACTCAATATCAGATATCGCAACAGAATAGTGGTGATCTTACCCCCTACAAACCCAAATTTGAACCCATACTCCAAATCAAGCAACAAGAAGAATTACTTGTTGAAGAATCTTCTGAAGAAGAAGAAGAAGAGACTAGTGAAGATGAAGAAGCTAGTTTCATCCATGAGCATAACCTCAAGCACTTTCAGAACAAGCTTGAGTCTCAGAAAATTCCCACTCTTGATAAAATCAAGAAACTACTCGAACAGAATTCGATGTAGATCCTCAGAAGTTTTGGGAAAAAGACCCAGTGGTCTGTGAATTGAGATTGCATGACATGAATTTATTTGCCATGTCAAAGTCATTCCTCAGTACAAAGAGGAAGATCAAAAGGAATTAGAAATGATATTGAAGATCTCCTGAACAAGAGATTAATTCAACCTTCCACTAGCCCTCATCATGCTCCAGCATTTACGTGAGAAATCATGCAGAGAAAATCTACGAGGAAAAGATAGAATGGTTATTGACTACAGAGATGTCAATAAGAAGACTGTCAAAGACGGTTATCAAATTGCTCAAGTAAGAGTACTGATCAACCAACTCAAAAGAGCTAAAGTCTTTTCGAAATTCGATGCAAAGTCGGGTTTCTGGCAGGTCAAGATGCATCCTGAGAGTATTCCTCTCACTGGATTTGGAACACCACAAGGTCATTATGAATGGTTAGTAATGCCCTTTGGTCTTAAGCAAGCTCCCTCAATCTTCCAAAAAAAAATGGACAATATCTTCAAACATGTTGCGGAGTTCTGTATCGTCTACATAGATGACATCCTAGTCTTCTCTAAAAACAGAGAAGAACACATGAAACACCTCCATGAGGTAGTAAAGCTGATAGTTCAGCATGGAATTATCCTAGGAGAAAAGAAAATCTTCTTTATCCTTGATGAAGTTGATTTCCTAGGAATAAACATCAAGATGGAGTGAAAACTCCAACCTCACATCCTTGAGAAGATCTGAAAGTTTCCAGATAGAATTCCTGATGCTAAGAGTCTAGAGAGATTCCTTGGTGTCATAAATTATGGGAGAGATTTCATTCCCAGAATATCAGGGTCAACAGCAATGTTATCACCTAAGACAAGTTCCAAAAGAAAATGGAACTTCACAGAAGATGATGAAAAAATTGTGAAGCAGATAAAAAATCTCTGCAAAAGCCTCCCTCCTCTTCAACAACCAGAAGAGAATGATGAAATTATCCTCCAAACAGATGCGAGTGATAATTACTGGTCCGGTGTAGTCCTGGCAAAAACGCCTGGAACTAACATCGAAAAGATTTGCAAATTTTGTAGTGGCAAGTTCAGCCCTGCAGAACTGAATTATCCCACAGGGGAAAAAGAAATTTTGGCTGTCAAGAAAACGATTTTAAATTCTCCAGCTTTTCTTGGAAAACCCTTTATTGTCCGCACCAATTGTGCTAGAGTAAAGAATTTCAAAAATTTTAAACTTGACAAAGCTGCTGATAGAGGAAGATTAGCCAACTGGCAATTGTTTCTTAACCAATATGATTATACTGTTGAATTAATTGCAGGAAACAAGAATTATCTTCCAGACGCATTGACCAGAAATGGCAATGTTCAGTCAAAGAGATGACGACGAAGGTCGTAATCCCAGAAGCAGAAGGACTGGGAAAGAACAGGAACCTGAAAAGGATCCCAAAGAAACCAAAGAAAAAATCCTTAAAAGGTTTCTACTAAGTCCGAAAGGCTTGGCCTCAACTGATCAATCCTAGGGTAAAGGATTGGCTAGCCCGTCTCAAACGGCAGACGGTAAAGGCTCATCAAGACCGTTGATGGCTGCTGCTTTGCCAAAAAGCAGACCAACTCCAACTGGAGTTATAAATGTTTTTAATTATGAATTAAGAACTTTTGATACTCCTGTGTTCAGAACTGGCAGGAGATTAGCTTATCATCAGAAGGCAATCCTGGATAACCTCTTATTTGCCTTTCAAGAAAGAAGCAGTGGTCTGATGTTCCCAGCTCTCTTTGCATTAGCTGAAGAACTCTACGAAAATGGTAGGCCACAGTTTGAAGAAAGTCATACACAGCAGAGTGCTGTAAGAAAAGAAAAAATCCACTTCCTTGAAAGTCCAGAAAGTGCTAGGGTCCCTATCATGGCACTCAATGAATCAGACTGGAATGAATTCCATAGTCTGATAGGAAGGCATAATCCAGAAGACCTAGTTCTTCCAACTCTCTTTATTGTTTCAGGACCCTACGTTGGAAGATACTTAGTCAATGTTCAGAGTGAACATCCTCAGGAACACAAGCTCTGGCTTGTTGAAAATGGTTTTGTCCATAATCTGTGGACCAAAACAAATGATGATCTGAAAGGTTTGGCATCCATCATTGTCAACACAGTCAAAAACATTAGAAAAAATGACTGTATGCTTCGTCTGAAGTTCAGATCTACTCCTCCAGAATGGATCCAGAAGGCAAACGGAGAAGTTGAATATATTCCTCCATATCACTATGTGAGAATTATTCAAAGGAAATATCTTCAACTAGCCTGTGTAGGGTACAATGGCCAACCAAACTCAAGCATTCCCTGGATGAAGGCCATGGCTCTAGAATACATCAAGAAGATCATCTCCGAAGATATTCACAATACCTTCCTAGCAGCAGGAGAGAAAATTATCATCACTGCTTATGATCATCCTGACGTAATCAGTAGTGACTTATTCCTATCTCTTACCAGAAAAGAGATAGATTCGACACTGGCATGCTTGCGGTGGGTGGAAAAACTTGAAACTGACAACCACTACAAGATGTATGTTGATACAGATGTCGAAGATAATGCTACTACTGTTCAAATGGCTCAGGCAGACAACAACTCCTTTGTCCTTGGCCATAATTCAGAAACAGACGAGAATATGTAGCATCACGGGTGAAGCCACAGGTGAAAGAACAAAAACACCAACGTAACAACTGTAGCACTTTTGACTTTTAAAAGCTACTTTTGTTTTCAAAAGCCAAGTAAAAAACACTTCACCTGTATGCTTTTGCTTTTCCTGTCCGACCTCCACCAGCAGGAGCACTCAGAAAAGTAGAAGTTCACTGAGTTGTTTTGTACATTTTTATGTTTTGAATTATAGTTTGAGTTCCGCTCCCTATATAAGGAGCTTTAAGTTCCATTTGTAAGGCATCAGAAAATTGAAGAGAAGAGTCTTCTCTCAAGAAGTAAGAGAGCCATAGTAGCAGTGTGTTTCCTACCTGTTCGGTGTGCAGTAGTGTGCTTTCATTACAAGTAAGTAATTATTTTCATTCTTATGGATAGCTAAACAACCTTTTGCTGTTTACCTAAGAATGAGGCTCTGGATTTCTAGCATGTATTTCTGTTAAATAAATAAAGGAATACCCACCCATGTTTGTCAAAAGTAGCAAAATTAAATATCTTTATCTATCACTATCTGTTTTGCATTATATCTATCACTATCCGTTTCATAACTTTGTTTTCCATCCATCACTATCCGTTTCCTATATGCATTCTGAAGTTTGAAAAATTTTGCCTACCAGAAAAAACCAGTTTTAAAACTAAGATTAAGACAAGCAGCAGTGATTCCGCCTGTTAAAGTATCCGCTAGGCAGGGAGCCCTTAGGAGAAAAACTTGGGCATGTTGAAGGCTAGTCTTGTTTTCATTTTGTTTTTAAATAAAGTTTCTAAGGTAGATAAAAGCTCTAAAAACTCAGGATAACACATAGGAACTACCCCTTTTAGTCTTTTCCTAAGCAAATAGTAAGATACGAAAAGTTTGGTGCATTTGGGCACAATACATAGGATTTTTGGGCAAAAGGGAATTACCCCTAATATAAATTAGAATGAACAAAATTAGGTTTATCTTTTATAACCGTAAACTTCGTATTCATCTACTAATCATAGCTTTCTTTTGTATATATGACATCAAACTTTATCTATTTTCAATAAAATTAGGTTATTTAACCATTTTGGACTAGGTTACTCAAAATACATGTACTATTAATTATGTAGTATATTGAGTAATGTTCATACTATTATGAAAACTTTTATGTTTATTTCTTAATATACATGTATGTGTATTGAAAACCATAGTATATAAAGCCAATATTTAGATAATTGGTAAATTCAGTATTTACCAAAACCAAACCAAACCAACTTTTTTGATAATTTTCTCTTTCGGTTTTATTGGTCTCGGTTATCAAAAAGTTGGTTTACCAAACCTAAAATATAGGTTGGTATTCGGTTGGTTTGGTACCAAACCAAGTGGCAGCCCTATCTATGTGTAATTGTATTTGTACATAGAACATTAGAAATACGCTAATACTCAAGTTAGATTTTATATAATTAATTTATTTTTGTTTATTTGGTAAGAAGTAAACGGAGTCATTGCTATGAGACAAAATGGTGCGAAATTGGAGTAAACTAAAACTTCGAATAAAATAGCGAAATAGTCGATGTGGGTCAACCATAATCAATGTCAGAGAAGAAAGCAAAATCCAAACCTATTGCATCGTTATATGTGGTGGTGTCATCAGTTAAAATTATAAATACAAAAGAAAAGAAAATAATTTGCATGAAGATGTCATCAATACCTCATAAGGCACACATGAGGTGTGAAAAGATTAAAGTACCCCTGAAAATGCGTCAATTTTGATGACAAGGTAGCGAGGCGCAAAAAACTCAGCACAAGACGTGCAGAGCGAATAAACTGCTGCCTAAGGTTTTTTTTTTTTTTTAATCTGTTGTTGCATACCATAGAATTTGTTGCCTGTTCACCAACAAAAGACCTATGAAGAAAAGTAAGACTTTTTCCTGCTCAAAAGTTAAAGGAAAAACTTCTTTTTGTTTATGTATGTGATGCTTCGCGTAACATATTTATGTTTGTATATTGTTGTTATCTTTTTTTGATCGAGATCATACGGTATCCTCAAAGGCTTCCTAGGCCCAGATACTAATTCGTTCATGGAGGGTCATGCCAAAACACTTCCTTCTCCCTGGCCACGAAGAATAGATTGGGATTTAAACTTCAATCATCATCGGCAGGATTTGAACCCAAGTGTGGGAGTTCCACACGTGAAGGCTCTTACCAACTCAACCACCTGTGGCGGTTAATGACTGTTGTTTAGATTACGAGAATTATTATCCGAAAGATAAGGAAGAATTTCTGAAAGGGAATGATCAGAAAGCTGGATCTAAAGGTGTGTCATTTTTCTTTTTTCAGTTATGTTTGTTTTGAGCAAGTGCTAAACATTATATATTACTCTGCCTCAATAGTTTCAATTTTTTTTTTCTAGAAGGTGCTGGTGATTAGGGTATTACCCAAGAAATTTTTTTGAAGCAGATTCAAGATTTAACCACTCCTTTATTGTTTATGGAATTTATTTTCATATCGTTATTCCTTACTCCTCATCAATAGAAGTAGGCAATCACTACTCTTAAAGCAATTGCTTTACTAGTGTTGAATAGATGGATAGGTTGCTTAAGGTCATTGTGTCTGTGCATAACAATTTATTCTTTTTTTTTTTTACAAAGGGGTAGTGCGGTTGCCCTCAAACCTTGATTAATGAAACTGTCAAATACAAGGGGGGAACATTGAGCCTAAACCCCTGATTAAAATAAGCATCTAGAGAACGTCTTGAAATACTATCATACGTCTCTACCAAATAACTGTATTCAACTAGGCACCAACTAGCAAAAAGTGCACTACTGGCGACTCTATTTGCTTTGACACAGCAGTGACATAACGAAAAGATAACTCGATATGTAACCCGATTACAACATAGCATAATTACCATACGCACAGCTTTCCTACTATGTTGCCGCCGAAGGATAAATCCGACGACACTTAGTCTCACCCTGCCACTAGGAGGTAGCGACCATTTGACGAAACAAGGAACTCACCGCCTACCTAGAGCAGACAAGGCACTTGGAGTGCATACACAGGCAGATAGCCCGACTAGCCCTACACGAAAACTGTAGGTACTTACTACTCACAAAAAGCACAACCAAATTAAACAACATAAAACAATAACATTCAAAAAAAAATAACAGCGAGGTCAAGGCCCAATAGATGAGCCCAAATCCCGAACTCAGGCCCAAATATGAGCAACAGCCATTCTGCCAAGGAAGTGAGAAGACCACTGCCGACCATTGAAGCCCGACCCAAACCCAGCACGACCACCTCCGAACTGCAACCATCTCCGCCGCACGACCGCCTATGCCGGATAACCTCTGCCATCGTCCCATCATATCCTTCATGCGAGGAGGAACACCACACCACCTCCACCCCAAATCAGATCCATATGGCCCAAAAGAGATCGAAACCATCTGACAGAAATTAAGTAGCATAACGGCCAACCTCGCCCCCACAAGCTCGTCACCCTCAAGCGATCCCAAATCCTGTGCCAGCAAGAATACCCACCCACCAGACCAGTAGGGAATGACTCCAGATCTGCCGATGACAACAACCTCCTCCTCCCTCAACTCACAAACAAACCCCACGATCTCCCTAACTAGCATGAGATCGGGCCGATTGAGGACCACACAGCCTCACACGGACTCAAATAGAGTCGACAGAGCCCGTTCGATGACGGCGAGGTACGGGAGCCCCGCCAGACAGGGAAGGAGAGCTTTTCTTTTTCCTATAGTTGTGCAAGCGCTCGTTTTTCGTTTTCTTTGGGCCAAAAATAACAGTTTATTCTCTTAAACATAGGGTAAATATATAGTAGTTGATTCCCGGCGCGTTATTATGTTCTTGTTAGTGGCACTAGAGAGATGTTGTGGCATTATTCATGCCATGACTCTTTAGGATTTCTATGTTAAGGCTTAGAATTATTTAATGGTGTGCATACATTCTAGATTAATGTCATTCTATTGCATTTGTGCTGAAAGGAAGCAATAATGAGTTTTCGAAGGTTTATACCGTAAGGCTTAAGCCTTATTAAGGTTCTCCCAAAAACATCTCATGCTACACCTCAGCGTTTTAAAACATTAGATGTCATCATATATATAACACTAGTCTGCAACCATATGTTCTACATGTGCTAGGTCCGCCGCTGATGGTGAGGAGGGGAGATTGAGAGCTTGGTCAACTAACTCTGTAACGTCCCGTACCTCAATGTACCAGTTTACTAGTCATTTGGACGGTAAACGACAATTACTTTCACTTTTTACTTTGTTTCGATACTTTTAGTGGCCCTAAAAGTTGACTTTTTGTTCGGGTCAAAATTTGAGAAAATGTTCTTCATAAAAGTTGTAGAGGACGTTAAACCGAGCGCGTGCATATGTGGTACGTAAAAATCAGAGTTTGTATGTGAAAGTTATAGCCTAAATACTAAAGTACTGTTCACGGTAACTTTCTATATATATAGAAAGTTACCAGGGTAAGTTTCCATTTCGGGAAACCTACCCCCTGAGATTTCTCTCTGCTTCCCTCTTCCCCCGTGGAATCACGTTAATCGGACGTCGGACGGTGAAGAAATAGGAAAAAGAAGAAGGGAGGGCGACG
>JANPXK010001000.1:0-29889 GCA_024704745.1 Rosa lucieae
CATTTGCAACCACCTCCCAACAGCTTCAGCAACTCCACTCTCCCCGTCCACTCGAGGCAACAATCTTCCAAGGTTTAGGATCCTTTGCCTTATACTTATTCTTTCTTCCTTATGGCCTACCATGTTGGCGTGAGTCAAGCCATGTAATTAAGATCGTGAATATTGTATATTATTAGGATTATTCTATTGTAATTAGTTTCCTAATAGGTCTTGATGTATCTTGTATATATACTCCGTTCTTGGAGAAGGTAAATAATATATCAGAAACTCACAAATCTCTTGTTCCTTTGTTCTTCTTGACTTGCCCCTCTTCTTAGTTGGAGAAATGTGAATGACACCATTCACATTCAGAAGATCAAAGCCATCATCCATAGCTAAGGGTTTGAAACCTGCACCACCTCTAGTCTTGACTTCTTTCTAGCATGAACCAATGTAGTGGGAGGATCCTGCCTTACATCCAAAACACTGGAAGTGAGGTCCTTCTGCATCACCACCGTAGTTCAGTAGCTGGATCCCAACCAAGAATTGCTTGTAGATAAAAAGAGAAAATACAACCATCTTGATCAAAGATGTTAAAGCGGGTGAAGCTCCAATACTTGAACCTAAATTAAAATTTAAAACCCTAGCAATTGGGGGCAAAATAGGAATTTCTAAACTAGGATTAGGGTTTGTAACCCTACCTGAGCCAGCATCCCCAATCCAAAGATGTGGACCACCACCGCTCTTCTTCAGACGTTGGGGACCCTCTTCTGAAGTCATAGCTTCCACGCCAAGTGTAATGCCCCGTATCTTAAAATTATTACTAGTTATATTTTTACCGTTATTAACCGAGGAGTTGACTTTTTATTTGTTAGTTGAGTTAAGAAATTTCTTTGAGAATGTCGAAGTATACTAAAAATCGAATTCATGGACACGTAGTTTGTCTAGATCGGAGTTATTACGGGAAAGTTGTGATTGAATGATTGAAGTTACTATTCATATTTTCTTTAATTTAATGGTTTCTAAAAGAGGAAAGTGGATAAATAAGAGAGAGAGAGAGAGAGAGTGAAATCGGGTGAACCCAACTCCAGCCCCCTCCCCCTTTTCTTTTTCTTGCCTTCGGACCCGGAACCCATTTTCAGTGAAATCACCGCCGGGCTCGACACTAGCCATCACATGATCCTTTCTTCCTCCTCTTGCATCTAAGGTAAGATTTTCGACTTGGGTAGCTTTGTTTTGGGGGAATTGAAGAGCAAATTTTCAGAAAAGGGGGGAAGTCAGAGATTGCTTCGATCTCAGATTTCCGAAGGATTCCGGCAGGATTTCTTTGGGGTTTTGATGGCTGGGACGATATTAACCTTCATCCCTAATCTCTTGCAGCTTCTCACGACAGGTGGAGGAAGAATTGAAGGTGTTTGAGAGCTTGAACAGTAACTGACGAAGTCTTGATTTTGGGATTGAATTTCCTGCTATTTCTGCTTGTTTTTGGTTGTTGTTGCAAGTATAGAAATCGTTGGGCTTGTTGTGGAGATTGTGTAGGTGTAATTTTTCTTGGCCAGTTATAGGTTTTGGAGTGGTGGCACGTGAAGCCACTTGCCGCCACTGATGGTGGAGTGTAGAGGCTCCGTCAGTTTATTAAAAATGCTTTATTTTAGTTGTTGGAATATACTTATTGTTGGGAACCCTTGTTTGTCACTGTTTTCGCATATTTTGATGATGGATGTGGTTTTAAGGGTGTTCATATTATAATTTTGGGTTGAGAACTTGTTTTCATAATTCTTGTGATGAGTTGAAATCGTTGGGAGGTCGGAGAAGTAAAATGGGTTATGTTGAGTCAAATTACTTACGCAATTGTGCCCCATAATTATGAAAATTGATTTGTCTTCCATGCTATTTTACTTTTTTTAATCCATTTCCTTTTTTGTAGGAAACCTTGCATTGAGAATAAAATGACTATTTGAGGCTTATTTGAAGCTAGGGGAAGAAGACACGGAGATTGGAAGAAAATTGCAAATCGACTTTTCAGGCGACTTTTCCTGCAAACTTTTCCGGCGAGCCGCCACTCATGGAGGGTCTTTTCTCCAGCAAAGGAGGACCATGGTGGTGAGAATCTCCCATCACTTGAAATTCAAATCTCCATACACCTTGTCCTTTTATCACCTTGCCAATTTGGGACCATTTGGGGGACAATGGTGTAAGAGCATCTTTGCACACTTGGGGACCAAAGATGACACACCTAGCTGATCAAAAAGAGGCCAAAGACCAATTATTCAGAATTCTTGACTCCATTCAATCATCTTCATCCTAAATCCATTTTTCTCTCTAGAGAAGACACCACCATTTCCACCACTAAAACCACCATCTCCACCTCTAAAACCTCCATTTCCACCACTACAACCTTCATTTCCTCCACCATTCAACACCACAACTCATCTTAGAGATTCCAAATTTCACTATTCTTACCAATATCAAGAGCTTGGAGCAAGGAGAAGGAGGTGACTACCACCACATCATGTTCTTGGAGACCCATCTCTACCACCTCTTCCGGCATCATCAATAGTCACCCTTTACTCTCTATCTCTTTATGTATTTGATGTTTAATAGAATGTTGAAGCTTGTGTATCTAGCTATGTGTGAGTAGTGAACTAGTTGGGGCTAGGGTTGAAAGCCCTAGCTAAACTTGCTTGGATTGATGCTTTTGTTTATAAATTGATGCAAATTCATGTTGTCATTCTCACATGCTAAGTCAATAGTTGAATGCATTACTTAGACCTAATCAATTTGAGTTATGTGTTTGCCATGACATGAAGTTTTTCCTAGAGATTGATTACCTCTAGGCAAAAAGGGAGCATGAAAGCACATCATGTGTGCATGTGTGGGTAGTGAGCTAAAATCACCTAGAGATAGGATTGGTTTGCTTGCTTGGTTACCTAAACTCTAAGCTTTATACATTTAGGGGCAAATGATTGAGACCTATCCGGTAATTGACTTTGTCTCTAGGTAGTTAGCTCTAGACTTATCCGGTTAGAGTTAATAAAATGAAAGGGGTTTAAGCCTTAGTAGTCCTATCCAGATGCTAAGAGGGTAGTTGGACAATTAGCTTTGCATCATTCATATTCAATTGCTTTAATGCTTGCAAGGGAGGCAAAAGGTGAAACTCGATGCCCTAACTCCCATCCATTTGATAACAACTTGTTTTGTTTAGGTTAGTTTATATTACTCGCTTTCATTGTTTCAATTTGAATAGAAACCAATCTCAAAATCAAAATCAAATCTCTACACACCATCTTGCACATACTCACCGTGAACTTTGGTTCACTTGTGAGCCTTTGTTTGTGATTGTACATTTGCATATTCTTCTAGTTTTTCCTTAGGTTTTCCCTAGCTAGGAAAAGATTTACCAATCCTCGTGGGTTCGACATCCTTACTTAATCCCCTATTCTATAACTTGTACCTCTTGCACTTGAGGGTGGCTTTAATGCTAACAGTTATAGAATATTAAAAGAGAAATTGGAAGTTGGAAGGAAATGTATTTATAAATTGGAAATTTTGCAAACAGTACACCAAATAAAGACAATTAATAATTCTTATACATAAGTTTCAAACTAAGCATTTCGGTACACGAAATCTGAAATTCGACCCACTATCAGTACACGACGTCAATGACGCCGTTAAATGGTAGTTTAGTACTCTCACATTCCCCCTTGTACCCACACTCAGATTCCTCAACCCCGGCGACCACCACATCTCCTCCGCCTTCCATATCCATACACACCAAACTCATCCCCACTTCTAATCCCACCAAAACTGTAATTCTAATCCCAGCCCCATCCCCATCACTGATCACCTTCATCATCCCTATGCCCATCTCCAAAGCCAAATCCGGATCCACCGGATCTGCCTCTGTCAGCCCAACAGTTCTCGCTCCTTCCTCACCTTCAACCTTGCCTTCTCTGTCACTGAAAATTATTTCACTCCGACTTCCAGGGCCGGGTCGGGTTTTACATCACGTTTGACCAGCATATTCTCTCCTCTTATTCTTCGAGCAAAGCTTCGGTGCTCTCTTCCCGCACTCTCATCACAACCTCTTAGGATTTTCTAGTAAATTGAGATGTAGAGAGAGAGAGAGAGAGAGAGAGAGAGAGAGAGAGAGAGAGAGAGAGAGAGAGAATCGTAGAGATGAAGGTGAGGAGAGAGAAATTGGGTCAGAGAAGATGGGTATGCGTGTGATGGATTGGTTTTGATGATGAAGAAGAAAGATTCAATTGGAATTGGGGTTTTGGATGATGAGCTGCTAGATGGATTACGATCTAGTCAAGGTGGCAGTCGAGGTCTTGGGAGTCTTGGTGGAGGAGCAAGTCGAGTTCTGGTCGGGGAGGACCGAAAGAGGCGTTGAGAACCCGGGGTTGTTGCTGTTGTTGTAGTTGTTGTTGTTGTTGAACACTGGGATTAGGATCATGGTAATGGTTGTTGATTCAGCAGAGGTGAAAAGCTGTGGATTGATTAGGTTGGAATTGCAGAGGTGATCGAGATTGGGAGGGAAGAAGAGAGATGGGTGCCCATAGTGAGAGAGAGCTGGGTGCCCAGAGAAAGAAAGCCGGGTGCTCAGAGTAAAAAACTGGGTGTGCAGAGTAAAAAACTGAAAAGACCATATTATCCTTCAAATTAACGGCGTCATTGACGTCGTGTACTGATAGTGGGTCGAGTTTCAGATTTCGTGTCCTGAATTGCTCGGTTTGAAACTTTATGTATAAGAATTATTAGTGGTCTTTACTTGGTGTACTGTTTGCAAAATTTTCCCTTATAAATTTGTTGACTAAGTGTTGGTTGAGGAATGGAATTTTAATTCGGTTGAATTTTCAAAAGAGAATTTGAGGGTATTGAAATCTTAAGGAATTTCCGAAATTTGAGAATTGAAATCCTGAACTGAAGAGATGGAATTTTAGAGGAAATTTGTGAATAACAAGTATTACTTTTCGAGGGAATGAGTTATTATTCTTAGATGATTTTCTTATTAAGGTTAATATTATCTTGTCAATTATTACAGGACGTACTGAGCCCTCAAGCGCGGAGGACACGGCCAGGCAGCAGGACTAGCTGCGAGACTCACCTATGAGTGGACTTTTATTTTATTTAAATGATGCATGCAACATGACATTAAATTTATAACTTGATTATTGTTTGGATAAATGTGGTCTTCGAGGAAGAAATGAGTTGGCAAGGAGGCTATTTCGGTGCATGCGTACATTACCTAGTCGGCAGTCCCCTCTAGGTAATAGTCTGGTCGGCAGTCCCCTCCAGACTCTATATCCCAATCGGCAGTTGATGTGCTCATATTTTCCTAATTTGTTATGCCTCTTAATCTTGATTTTTGTGTCTAGTTCTCCTTGTTTATGGTTTATTTACTTAGTTTAGTATTTTTATAGGTATGAAGAGAAAGGATGAGAAAAAGAAGCAAAACGAGAGGAAAAGGATTGAAAGGCAATGTGCAATTCCAAGTCCCAGAATCTGTCTGTGCAGAACATCCAACTTCACCGAATTACTGGGAGTTACCCAGATCGAATCAGACAATGAACCTTATATCAATGGAAAGCTACGGATGTCTACTTTATGTAGAATTTTACGGATCTTGATTTTGATACTTCTAGAGAAAGTTATGATTACTTGAGTGAAGATAGGTCAGACAGGAAATCTGCTCGGGAATTTACAACCATTCATGGAGAACTCAGGTTCCATAGCACAAGATGGTCAATCCTAATGTTTCAAGGAAGTTAATTCAGATGAGGATTAAATGATGAACTTATTCCTACTTCTACAAGAGATATTTCAAGGTTTTCCCATTCCAAATGAAGAAAGAAATCCAAACCCAAGTTTTACAAGGAAACATGAAGCCAAAGATGAGCATAAATCTTCCCTATATAAGGGAGCACGAATTTACTTGAAGAGGAGTCTCTGGAGCACATTGAAGACGCCTAAGGAGCGGAGACAACTCACCCATCTTCCCCTTCTTTTCCCTTTCCATTCTTTTCATGTTTTTCCTATGTTTTATTTAGTTTTAAGTAGCTAAACTCCTTTTCTAGGGCTAGGATGAGGCCCTAGCATGATTGTTTACATGTTTTAATATTCAATTGATGGATTATTAGTTTCTTTTCAGATGAATTCTTAATCTCTACTTGAATTGTTGCTTATGTTAAAGTTCTATTGATTCGCGACCTTTAGGGCTTTGCATCTAGTTATCAGAAGATGAATTTGAGGCATAGTTGCAATATCATTCATATTAGCTTCATGTGATTAAGAATTGTAAATTACATTATTACTTTAGAAAAAAATGATTTGCTTGATTTCCTTGTTTTCTAAAACGTAATGAGTCCTGCATGTTAAATTTATACCTGAGAAGGATAAACTGCATAGTTAGGATATACGACCTTTACCCGAGAGGGAGAGAATCATGCACTAAAGGAAAACTATCATCTAGAGTACCTGAGAAGGACCTAGATACGGGAATTATCATATGGAGAAACGAAATAATCCATTGGTTGGTTCAAAATGTAGATAAGATTGCTTGTGGTTGATTCCGACACCCTAGGCTCATCATCATCACGTTCTTACTTCTAATCATTAGAAACTCTTTTCAATTTCAGTTTATTTAGATTTTACTTTTTAAGTTTATGCTTTCAAGTAATTTTCCCATTATCATAAACTCTTTCAAAATTGTGAAAAATCATAAGTCCTAGTTTGACTCGTTGTGTTTGTCTTAGTCAATTTGTATTTCTTGTTTTGTGTGCTTTTAGTTTTAATTAACTTAGGTTTCCATATTGTGAATTGACTTAACATCCTCGTGGGAACGACAACCCCTTCTCTTCCATTACTATACTACATCCACCCTGTATACTTGCAGGAAATCCATCAGCAGTCCCCTCCGGTGAGTCATCTAGTCGGCAATCCTCTCTAATTACCTATGGTTAGTCGGCAGTCCCCTGGTTAGTCGGCAGTCCCCTCTAACCACCGCCTCCTAAATTCTTGTCGGCAGTCCCCTCCGATGCGTCATCTGGGCTGCAGTCCCCTCCAGATGGCATGAGATGACTAGATAGCAGTCCTCTCTAGTCATCGAACAATTTTTCATGAAAGGATGGTTTTCAAAGGAATGAGTTGGAATTGTTTTATAAATCTGGCTGCATGTCGGATTTTAATAATGAGAAAATGGGAAAGCATACAAGTATTGGTTTCATAACTTATTTCAGTTTTGTCTACTCACTCTAATGGATTTTAAATGTTTTCCCCTCGGCCCTTCGTTTTCAAATGCCCAAATTTCATATTTGCCGAGATCGCGTCCGGGAACTCGAGGCATTGGAATCAGCGCTTCCGTTTTAACTGTAGGTTATTACTTAACCTACCTTATATGATATCAGCTTAGTTATGTAGAATTGCTCTGATAACCCTTTTAATTTGGAGAATGTTATTTTCTTGAGAATTTGTTATCGTATTGAAGTTAAGATGGAATTCGTACTTTCGGAATGTAACATATAGACTTGGAATGTAAATTTTGAAATGTACCTATGGGTGGTAGTTAGATATAATCATGTCCAGGTTTTGAAAATTTTGGGTAGTCTAGTTTAGGGGAGGTTCTGCCTATTTTTCGGTAGAATTTCACCTAACGTGGGCCCTACAGGCTCATATTCGGGTTTCGGGGTGAAACTTGGGTCGGGTTCTGTCACTGGACCCCCGACTCACCGACACCAACCCATGCACAACCGAAGTAACAGAAACCATAAGGTTTAAAACCTAGCCACCCTAAAGGCGTCTTCTGCCCCAAAATCTGGGAGCCTTGCCCATCGCAACCTCAACCGTGACCCACCAACACCAGATCTGAGCCCACGCCACCACTAGGACCAGCGCTTTCTCCGTTTGAGCTTCCATAAACCCATCACAACTCTCCACGCCATGGAAGAGCCAACCACAGCTGCGACAGAGGCCTTTCACTATATCGTATTGCAAATCAATCTCTGCTACCAACCCCGCAGCATACCGGAACATCCTGGTTGACAAAGTAGAAAAGAACTTCAATTTAGGGTTAATTTTGATTCTATTCATCCCACAATGAGGGTATATATACAAGTACAAAGGAGTAGTCTAACTCTAATAGGAAACAATCTTTCCATAATTACAAGATATCCTAATTAAATAAAATTCTAATTACATACAAATTTACAGCGATTCTACACTCCCCCTCAAGTTGGTGCATAGATATCTATCATGCCCAACTTGTCAACTGAGCTGTCAAATACCTTCCTGGACACTCCTTTAGTAAGAACATTAGCTAATTGCTCCTCTGAGTTTACAAATGGAAAGCGAATAACCTTTCTATCAAGATTTTCTTCAATAAAATGACGGTCAACCTCCACATGCTTTGTTTTATCATGCTGAACTGGATTATGTGCAATCTCAATGGCAATTGTATTATCACAATGCAAATCCATAAGCTTTTTAAGCTTGTATCCCAGGTCTTTCAAGACATTACGAATCCACAACATTTCACAGACTTCGTGTGCCATACCTCGGAACTCAGCTTCTGCACTTGATCTGGCAACAACTTTCTGCTTTTTGCTAAGCCAAGTGACAAGGTTCCCTCCAACAAAAATGAAGTACCTCGATGTAGAACGTCTGTCAGTTTTATCACCAGCCCAATCTGCATCTGTGTACCCAACAACTTCCAATTCATCTTTTTTATGAAACAGTAACCCTTTACCTGGCGCCATCTTCAAGTACTTCAAAATATGAAAGACTGCAACCATATGCTCTTCACTAGGACAATGCATAAATTGACTAATAACACTTACAGCATAAGCAATATCAGGTCTAGTATGTGAAAGATAAATCAACCTTCCTACAAGACGTTGATACCTTCCTTTATCAGTTGGAACTTGATCAGGATAGTTAATAAGTCCGTGATTCATCTCAATGGGTGTCTCGATGGGTCTGCAGTCCAGCATCCCCGTTTCAGCAAGTAAATCAAGAACATATTTCCTCTATGAAAGTGAAATCCCCTTCTTAGACCTTGCAACTTCAATACCCAAAAAATACTTCAGTTGTCCTAGATCCTTCATTTCAAACTCCTTTGACAAATACTTTTGCAATTCATTTATCTCTTTCGGATCATCCCTTGTAACAATCATGTCATCAACATACACAATAAGAGCTGTAATCTTACCACTCTTGCGCTTGATGAACAAGGTATAGTCAGAATTGCTCTGTCTGTATCCAAAGGCTTTCATGGACTTTGAAGATCTTCCAAACCAAGCTCTTGGAGACTGCTTCAGGCCATACAAAGACTTCTTCAATTTACACACCTTGCCAACATCACTTGGGTAATTCTTAACACCTGAGGGCACATACATGTACACTTCTTCTTCCAAATTCCTATTAAGAAACGCATTCTTCACATCAAACTGGTGCAAGGGCCAATCTTTGTTTGCTGCAAGTGAGATTAGAATTCGGACAGTATTAATCTTTGCCACAGGTGCAAAAGTCTCCTCATAATCAATCCCATAGCGTTGTGTATATCCTTTGGCAACCAACCTCGCCTTGTATCTATTAATAGTTCCATCTGCATTAACCTTCATAGTAAATACCCATCGACATCCTACAGTCTTCTTTCCAACCGACATAGGTACTAGCTCCCATGTTGCATTCTTTTGAAGAACTTCCAATTCTTCATTCATTGCCTTTGTCAATTTTGGATCCGTCAATGCATCCTGCACGTTACTAGGAATAGATATAGTAGATAATTGATCAACAACAAGTGCATGTGACCCAGAAATCCTATGGTTAGACATAAAATTAGCTATATGGTATTTAGCTTTGGCTTTGATATCTAGTTCATATTGTTTCTTAGGAATTCCCTTGGTAACCCTTTGTGATTTCCTAGGTTCAACATTTTCTAACCCAGAAGACTTATTACAGTTTAGGGGTACCTGAGGTGGATCATTCTGACCGGGATCTTCAGTTGGTGATGCAGAAAGGGAAATATCTTGTGTGTGAGCTTCAGATATGTCTTGATTTTGATTCAAACTATCCAGAAAAGTTGTTTCTTCTGTCTCGGAATTCACAACACTCTGTTCGGCAGTTACATTTTCTATTTCGGAATTCGCGACACTTCGTTCGGCAGTCGCATTCTGTTCGGCAGTCGTATTTTCTATTTCGGAATTCGCAACACTTTGTTCAGTAGTTGCATTGTCTATTTCGGAATTTACAATGCTCTGTTCGGCAACTACATTTTCTGTTTCCGAATTTCTACCTTCAAATCTATCCTCCAAATTTTCCAAGTCTTCAAAAACATCAAAATCAATAATAGAACGAGGATTCCCTTAACAACCTCTCTCCCCCTAAAGGGAAGACGAAGAAGCACCCCCTGAGTAATAAGGCTCGGATTCACGAAAAGCAATATCAAGAGAGACATGTATAGTGCCAGTAAGAGGATCATAACACCGATAACCCTCCTGGAAGTCAGCATAACCAACAAAGATACACTTACGGGCATGGGATCAAGCTTGCTGCGTTAAGGCTTGGGAATATGAACATAGGTTATGCACCCAAACACCCGGGGCTCCAAATTAGGCATAAAAGGGTTGGTCAAAAGTGTATGAAGCTTCTGATGAGGATTCTGAAACTCAATCACCCGTGAAGGAGTACGGTTGATAAGATATGCTACTGATTTTACTGCTTCTCCCCAATAGGACCGAGGTATATTCATGCCAAACAAGGAAGCACGAACAACTTCCATCAATTGCATGTTCTTCCGTTCTGCTAAACCATTCTGTTGAGGAGTATAAGAATTGGAGGTTTGATGACGAATTCCATGTGACCGGCAAAACTCAATCATAGGGCCATTCACAAACTCTCCACCATTGTTAGACTGAAACACTCTAATGGATTTTTGATACTGAGTTGCCACCATTTTGTGAAATTCGGTAAACATCCCAAATACATCACTCTTATTCTTCAGTAATGATACCTATGTCATGCGAGTACAATCATCAATAAACGTTACATAATATCGAGCTCCAGAAAGAGAAGGAATTTTCGCAGGACCCTAGACATCAGAGTGAATTTTCATAAAAGGAACAGAACTTTTATTAAAACTTGGTGAATATGAAACACGGTGGCTCTTGGCTAGTTCACAAATGTCACAATGGAAATCCAAATCACTGACAACAGAAAACAAATGAGGTTGCAGCTTCTTAAGATAACTAAAAGATAGATGACCTAAACGGCGATGCCATAACCATACAGCTTCCTTCGCATTCTCTACCCCATTGATCTGATTAGCTTGCCCCAAAAGATGCTTCTGGTTCTCTCCAGTCTCTGTCAGATCCAGGTAGTACAATTTCCCCCTTCTAACACCATAACCAAGGATCCGCCGAGTCAGAATGTCCTGAAACACACAGAAAGACGGATAGAAGGTCACAATACATGCAAGAGCTAAAATAATTTGACCAACAGACAGGAGATTATAAGCTAGTGATGGAACAACTAAGACAGATTCAAGGGTTAATGTATCAGATAAAACAATAGAACCTTCTCCAGTGACCGGAGTTGGAGTACCATCAGCAGTAGAGACAACAACTTGAGGGGAATGTCTAAGGTTTTTCACAAGATTAGGGTCACTGGTCATATGATCAGATGCACCTGTATCAATTATCCATGTATTATTCAAAGTAACCTTACCCTTCATACCTGATTGCGCTACATTAGCGGAGGCATTGTCTAGATGCTCTTCCTCTGTAGTAGCAATGGTGGCCTTGCCCAGATTCTTTCGTGGTTTCATGGTGAAGTCCCACCAATCTGGGTAACCAATCACTTCATAGCACCGCTCTTTGCTATGACCTAGTTCCCCACACACAATGCACTTTCTATTTGCATATGTATTTGGTTTACCTAGAGGACGATGTGAGAAGCCTAGAGGAGGACCTGGTTTGCGTTGGACAACCATAACAGAAGATTCGGTAGGTATCGAATGCCCCATAGCCTGTTTCTCTGATTGCACCTTGCAAATGTAAGCATAGCTCTGCTCCAAAGAGAATTTAGGTTCCTTGCGCAGGATTTCTCCACGCACCTGATCATACTCTAGGTCAAGTCCACTCAAAAACATGTGAACACGCATTCGGGACATCGCTGAGGTCTCTTGAACTACAGCTACAACATTATCATTTTGAGAGGCCACCCTTTGATCAATCTCCTGGAACATCGCCACTAACTCATTATAATAGGTAGGAATAGGCCGTCCATTTTTCTTTGCTTCAAAACA
The DNA here is from genome assembly GCA_024704745.1 of Rosa lucieae. Taxonomy (NCBI): domain Eukaryota; kingdom Viridiplantae; phylum Streptophyta; class Magnoliopsida; order Rosales; family Rosaceae; genus Rosa; species Rosa lucieae. Next base: position 12,284 of record JANPXK010001000.1, read on the forward strand.
CTTCTTGTTCAATTCAAAGATTCGGGTTTCATCAGAATCATCATAAAAAGTTTTCTCTACAGCTTCCCAAACATCTTTTGCAGTAGGGAGACGAATATACCGGTTCATAAGAGAGGACTCCATGAAGTCAATGAGCCAACTTTTCACCTTTTCATTGTCCGTGGCCCAAGCTTCATACTCTGCAGAATTTATGGCGGGTTTAGCCTTCACTCCGGTCAGATAACCAACCTTCCCTCGTGCTCCAATGTGCATCCGCATGAGAGGAGCCCATATGGTGTAATTGGATTCATTCAAGACAACACTTGTTAGGAACGCAGAGTTGTCTTGTTGGGTGGTGGAGTGGTGATGGATGACTTGTGAGGATGGCACCATTGCCTTCTCGAGATTTGACTGTTATCCTTCAATTATCGGTCCGGCCATTGAGGAATTCGAGATTTTTGCAAGATTGGGTTTTCTAGGGTTTCAAGATGGATCTGAATTTTTTTTTCGAAAAAAGGTAGGGTGATGGTGGTTTGGAATTCAATGGTGGTGGTACGCAACGGTTTGTGGTGTTCTTCAGGATTCAGGATTCAAAGGATGCAGCGCAAGTTCAAAGGATTGAACGTGCTCTGATACCAAGTACAAAAGAATATTTCAATTCAGGGTTAATTTTATGATTCTATTCGTCCCACAATGAGGGTATAACTCTAATAGGAAACAATCTTTCCATAATTACAAGATATCCTAATTAAATAAAATCTGTTCAAGGAAAACCTAATTTGTGTTTAGCCCAAACTCTAGGTTACTTGACCTAGTGGTAATAGGATTTAATTAGAAAGATCTAGAATCCTAATCAATGTAGAATTACTTTTCTTGTATGATTGAGATTCTATGCATTGTAATCCTCTATATAAAGAGGCCTCTATTATCAATGAGAATACACAGCGATTATCTCTCAATTTCTGATTCCCTAAAACACGTTATCAGCACGAAGCCCTTACCCTGAAGCCCTAAATTCGTAGCCTTTAAATCCCAGAAACCACCACCACCCACCTTGAAGGTTTCGACCCCAGGAGTCCAAAACAGGCGGAACCACCCCAAGAACCGGCCGGAAAAATACTGAACCGGCCCTCAGAAGTACCAAAAACCCCTCTGCCCAGTTTAAGGCCTTTTCCTCCGCCTCTGACATCTGTACTCCATCAACTGCAGCGCCTCAAACCCAGATTACTGGAACCGGCCTGGAAACATCCGAACCGGCCAACAGAAAAGACAGCAACCGAACCGGCAGAAAAGAAAGAAAAAAAAAAAAAAAGGAGGCATCAGCACGAAGCCCAGCCCAAGCAACAGAGCAGCCCTAAGCCCAGAAGCAAAGGACCAGCCCACGTGCAGCTAGCCCAAGCGGAGCCCACGTCAATCAGCCTAGCCGCCGAGCCGCCAAGCCGAAGAATCCCCCTGCCACGTCAGCATACACGCAGGCGTCCAGTCAGCTGCCACGCGGTCAACGGTCAACGTCAGTCAAGCCGGTCAACACTTTTCCGGCCACTTTCCTGCGACTTTTCCAGCCAACTTCCGGCCACTTTTCCGGCAGCTACAGTAACTTTCCGGTGACATTTCAGGCAACTACAATACTTCCGGCGTCATTTTTCCGGCCAACTTTTTAGTCAAGATTTCCGGCAATTTTTCAAGGTAAACTTTTCTAAAAGTTCCCGTTTTTTTTGAAGTTTTTCAATTTCTTCTTCTTTTCTCGGGGACTTCCAACATCCCTTCTTCTACCCCCCTTTCTCTACAAAGGGGAGACCAAAAGCCGAACTGTGGGGGTTCGTGCTCACTCCAAGCTTGGAGCTTGTAGAGTCCTCCAAACTTAGAGTTTGTTGAGAAGAAAACGATCGACCACATATATCGTTGTTTCGATCTAATCCAACCCCTCTTGGAATCGGATTTTCTTGGAAGCGACTACGCTGATTCCTAATTCTTGGAAGCGACTACGCTCAGAAAATTCCTAATTTCTTGGAAGCGACTACGCTCAGAAATTTAATAGTTTTTCGTGGTAGCCTTTTTTCGCTCCGAAACTAACCCTAATCTTGTGTTGTTTTTCAGGATGAGTTAACTGAACAAGTTGAACTTTGTTCCACTCGAGACAACTGGTGCAGGATACCATAGGTGGGTCCGAGATGTGCGCCAACATCTTAAGGCTGATGGACTTCTGGAAACCATCCAAGAGCCTAGTCAGAACGTGCTCTCCATTGAGCAAGCTACTGTTTTTGAAGCAAAACAAGCTAAAGCCATAATTCTCATGACAAGGCACATGAATGACGCGCTCCAAAATGAATACCTCAATGAGGAAGACCCAAGAAAGCTATGGGTAGAACATGAGCAGCGATTTGGCAACGTTCGTGACTCCCTGCTTCCTGATTTAGGAGTGCGATGGCATAGCCTCCGCTTTTGTGATTTCAAGTCTGTGCTTGATTATAACTCGGAAGCTCTTCGTATCAAGTCTCTGATGGAGTTTTGTGGCCAAGCCATAACTGATACGATGTTGATCGAGAAAACTTTCTCAACCTTCCCCGTCTCTGCACTGATGATTTCAAAGAATTATCGGATTGATGTAAATGCAGGACGTATCACAAGGTTTCATGAGCTCATTGGCGCCATGAACGTAGCTTAAAAGCACGACAATATCCTTGTGAAAAACTATAATGCTAGACCCGTGGGAACTAAGCCTATTCCGGAGTCTAACCATAGTCGCGCCCCTAATGGAGGACGCAAGGAGCGAAACCCTAAGAGTAGGGACAATTCTGGACATTTTGGTCCATATGTTCACCCTAAAGAGGAAGGAAATCGCCGAGAAAGGCATGCACGGAACCGTGGAGGTCAACGTGTGAAGAGAGAGAGAGAGGCAGAGCCTCCGACCATGGTGGTAACGCCACCAAGAGCATAGGTCGTCAAAATCGCGCCCCAATGGCGCCTCAATCAAGGGAGCCTGACCATAATGATGTTTGTTTTCGATGTGGATCAACTGAACATTGGGCCAAAACATGTACCGCACCCCAGAATGTTGCAAACGCATACAAGACGTATCGTGAAGCAAGGGAAGCAAATTACATGGAACAAGAAGATCAAGATGGCGATCTAGATCTAAGGGTGGAAGACTACAAGGATCAAGACCCAGAAACTGGCGATTTTGATTAAGTCTTTTTATTTTCCAAGAGATGTAGGCGATTGCCATATTACTTTTTATTGGATTAGATTTTCTTTGATCAAATAAACAATGATGTACTCTGTTGGCTTATGAATAAAATTTCGAGTTCTTTTCATTATGACTCAATTTTGATTCTAAGTATATTACTTTGTGACTACGATGGCTGGGCCATCAATATTAATTCAAGGAGATGGAATAGCCCAAGTTCCACTTGCCAAATGGCACATTGCTTACAATTGTCACAGAAACTCACTACGCTCTTAGGGAAAATCGTACCCTATGAATAGCCAACAAATTCCATGCGAAAATGCATATAGAGAACGGAAATGAGTTCCTTTGCAATACCTTTAATGATTGCAAACAAAGACGCATCTTAGAGAAGTTTATGTGTCTCTCTAGCGGATTCTATGTCACTATTCGAGCTATTAATCCAATAAAAGTTATGAGAGAAGATCTCTTGGATTTAAACACATATTGGCTTTGTCACGATAGGATAGATCATCCTAGTCATGATATGATGATCTGTCTACAAAGACTTCACATGGACATCCTTTCTCTCGAGCGAAATGAAGCATGAATCAAAAGTTGATTCCTGGACTAAGTGTGACCGACGCTGCTGCCTAGGGCACTGCCTCCGTCCACCACCAGCGTAGGGCTAGCGCAGTCCTTATCCATGACACCATGGATGGCGTCCATCATGGTGATGGCGCCCCAGGTGATGCTGCAACCACCAACTTGCATCAAATAACGTTTTAGACGCCCAGGCCTAACCAAAATACTCAATGGTTGCTTTTAAGGCCTCTCGCTCGTTTTACAAAGCCCGTTCCTTAGGGAAATTAGGACTGAGACCGTCCTATGCAATGGATATGACAATACTCATTCTGTTCTTACAAAGAATCCGTAGGGATTTTGTGGATTGATTCAACCAACTTGCAGACGCTTAAATATTTCATGATGTTGGCTGACACGCAAACACGCTGGTCACGTGTTGTGCCATTGTCCACCTATAAATGTTGCTTACGCTACACTCCTTGCACATATCATATAACAACGGGCTCACTCCCCGAATCATCCTATTCAGTCAATTGGATTTAACTATGCTAGAGAGTTTACAAGAAAGACTTTCGATGGATATTGCAATGGGCTTGATGTTGGACATCACATTCCCATGTACACACCCAATTGGTCTCGCGGAAACTACTACGATGGTAGTCCGAACATTGGTAATGCACACCAATCTTCTTACATCCGCTTGGGGTGATGCAATATCGCATGCAGCTATGCTAATTCGTCTACGACCTACCGCCACTCAATGTACCTCTGCGTTACAGCTAGTGACCGGGTACACGTATTTTGTACTTACGCACATTTGAGTGAGCCATTTATGTGCCGATTGCGCCGCCAAAGCGCTCTATGATGGGTCCTTTAAGACGAATGGGCAATTACGTTGGATTTGAGACTCCAACAATCATCCGCCACTTAATGCCCTTGCAAGGCGATCTCTTTACCGCTAGATTTGTGGGTTGTCACTTTGATGAGACAATCTTCCCGTCGTTAGGGGGAGATAAGAACAAGGATGTTCAGCAGGAACGACAGAAATTGTCGTGGCCTGTCCCCACTATGTCTCATCTTTATCCCTATTAAAGTGACGAGATCACACAAATATGCTGCAAACATGCCTGCAAGGAAGGACGTCCCGACGAGAGGACGTAGCGCCACCCTACACGAAGGTAGGCATGGCGCCAACGCCAAAGAGAGTGGCACTCTAACGTTACAGGCCATGGCCCCAGTTAGGATGCGTGGGAAGCCCGTGGGTTCGAATGATACATTGGCACAAACCAATCCTTGATCATCGACACTCAAAAATCCGTCTCATGAGTATCTTTCAGGTTATGGTTATCTTTGGGGGACGCTTCAACGTCAGAACCTATTCCTGAGAATATAGAGCTCTATGAAACTTACACTAGTGTACATGAGACGTGGGATAGAAACTCCATCATAATTGATGATGTAGTTACGCATTTTGTTGCTCATGAGTTTGCTGAGTCCGATGATATCGAACCACGCTCCGTTGATGAATGAATGCCAACGTAGAGAGTTTTTGGCCTAAATGGAAAGATGCGATCCAGGTTAGGATGATTCTCTAACGAAGAGGAAGGTTTTCGAGCTAGAGATGCCAACACCTCCTAATAAAACTGTGTTGACTAATGGGTCTTCGTTAGAAAGCGTAGTGAGAAAAAGAGATGGTAATCTCGCCTTATGGCGCAAGGCTTCTCACAAAACGCCCTGGAACGACTACGATGAGACATATTCTCTCGTAATGGATGTCATTGCACTCCACTACCCTGTCAGTTTGGTAGTTTCCGAATAACACATGCAGCTTACAAATGGTCACTACGTATCTCTATAGGGATCTAGATACGGAATATACATGAAGGTTCATGGTGAACTTCATTTACTCAAGTCAAGTGGCTTTAGACCATAGAGCGCGTTTACAAAGAGGTTGAAACGTTCACTAAAGTGACTACTTGATTGGGAAGGGATATGCCCACGCGTTTCTATGACAAGTTTCAGATTCTATCGCGGTTCATGTTGGACATGATCTTCATTAGAAGCCCTTAAAGAGTTAAGGGAAACCGCTGAACACTTGAAATCTGAGTTCGAGATGAAGGATTTTGGGAGAACACGATTATGTCTCGGTTTGGAACTTGAGCATCGTGTCGATAGATGCTTAGGCATTTTGACAAGGTCAAGCCTTCAAGCACCCCCATGATCGTCCGTAGTCTTGATCCTGAAAAGGATCATCTTCGTCAAAGGATGATGACGAAGATGTGCTAGAGGCAAAGTGCTTACTTAGTACAATAGGCGCATTATTGTACTTATCTCAATGCACAAGACCGGACCTCTCATATGTTGTGAACTTGTTAGCTAGATATAGCTCTGCGCGCAACGCGACGCATTGGATTGGTGTAAAAGATATCTTTCGATACTTGAGATGTACGATTGATATGGGCTTGTTCTATCCCTACGAAAGATGATGGATTCGGACCCATCACACACCAGAAACGCCGCCAACGCTGGCCTGCGTTCTCTATCCCCATCCAAAACGACATGTGTTTTGGAAGGTTTTGCTGATGTTGGGTATCTGTCTGACCCACACAATGGTCATTCCCAATCTGGTTAAGTGTTCACCATGGGAAAAGACCGTGACATCTTGGAGGTCTACATATTAGACCCTAGTCGCTATATCTTCGAACAATGCAGAGATCATTGCTCTTCACGAAGTGGTTCGTGAATGTATATGGATTGGATCCATAATTACGCATGTTCGAGCAGTTGTGGTTTGAAATCTACCACAGATGAGCCTACGAGCATTTAGGATAATGCTACTTGTTTTGAACAAATGATGCAAGACTACATCAAAAGCGACAACACCAAGCATAATCAGCAACAACAGACACTCCTCGAGATCAAAGTGAACTAGGTTCGATCTGAGGACAAGTGAGGCAGACTTGTTTACTAAGTCATTGCCCAATACCACGTTCGAGAAACATGTGGCAAGAATTGGCTTGCGGAAATTATCTGAACTCCCATGATCGTAGTCATCAGGGGGAGGTGCAGACATCAGGGGAGATGTCTACATGTTGTCTCGAATCGTGAAGGGTGTGTTGTGCTCTTTTTCCCCTTCGACCGAGGTTATTTTTGTCCCACTGGGTTTTTGTTACTCGGCAAGGTTTTTAACGAGGCAATGAGAGAAGCACCGCGTTTGGGCAACACAAGGGGGAGTGTTGAAGGAAAACCTAATTTGTGTTTAGCCCAAACTCTAGGTTACTTGACCTAGTGGTAATAGGATTTAATTAGAATGATCTAGAATCCTAATCAATGTAGAATTACTTTCCTTGTATGATTGAGATTCTATGCATTGTAATCCTCTATATAAAGATGCCCCTATTATCAATGAGAATACACAGCGATTATCTCTCAATTTCTGATTCCCTAAAACACTAATTACATACAGATTTATAGCGATTCTACAGACAAGAGCCGACTACGCACATCCAAGATAACCCTAAAACACTGCTTTGGTAGAAAATGTTGCAAAGAAAATTGATTGGACATCAGATAACGTCCCATTGAAGAACTAATGAGGATAGTAAATTCCTCGATTCTCAATTGCGGCGGCAACTGCCATACAATCACCCAGTTTTCCAAGGAGTTTAGCGCCACCTCCTCAACCTCACCCAGCCCATCATACTCACCCAACAAGAACATACGACCATTGAAGAACCATGGACGTCCATGCAAAATCTTATTGCATTCCTCCCTATGCCGGAAGTGGAAAAGAAACCACCCTTCAGCCATCGCCGAGATGGCAAGCCGGTCTCCAAGCCCCAGATCGCCGACATGGTGCCCGGTAATCCCTTCTCATCCTTATCTTCCTTAAACTAGCCTCCAATTAACCAGATAAAAGAATTCCCCCGCTATTGCCGTTCTTCCAACATCACCAAAATCAACCACCACGTCCTCTATCAAAGCCAAAGCCGCAGCCAATTTTGATGCCATGTCTTCCGCCATTTGGTTTGAATATAATTTGCAAGAAACACAATAAACTTTAGTTTCACAAGATTCGTAGAGAGCAGCTAGGTTTTCAGTTTTGACCTAGGAGAAGGGGTTATATACAATTATTTCATCTTCATCTGACCTTTTGCTCAAAAGCTCTCATTTCTTGAAACGACATACTCTGTGGACATTGGATACTCCTTTCTTTTCAAGAATCTAGGATGTAAATCTCCCATTAGAATTGTTTAATTAAGATCCTTTACATCACTATATCCATCACATTAATCATTAAGGTCCTTTAAGAAAAATCATGGTGTTTCCTTCTTTTTTCGAGTACTGAACCCCTCAATATAATATGTTGAATGATGCGTGTAGATAATGATGCGTGTAGATTGATCTATGCACGAGTGGGCGGTGAGCTGATGAGCATGATTCATGAGTAGCAGCATTACGAGTAGAAGGTGTATATAAAGCAGGGCACCATCCTATGTTATTTATTTTCGGCCAGTCTTAGTGATGCTTGCTATTTACTAAGGTTATGGTAGGCCACCAAATATCATGGTTGACCTTTTGATCATATCCTTATTCCTTAATAAGCATAGCCGCATCACCGCATGAAACTGATCCCACTATAGTTGAGGCAGAAAGTGAAATTTCAAGTGCAGAAAGTTGTTTAGGGGAAAGCCTACATGATTATCCTTTTGAAACTGTACCCCAGTTTTTCTTTTATGATATTATCACGAGGGAATGTAAATTCACTTGTCTTGGATAAATGTATGTGGACCGTGGACTCGGAAATTCACCTAAGATGGGGAATGATTCCACTTTGAGTAAAAGTGAACAATTTGAGAGGTTCATGTAGAACTTATCAGGATCGAGGACTTTAATTTGAGAAGTCCTACGTACGTCAACTCTTAAATTGGATATGAGCGCGCGATTGAGATGCATTTTGAATCGTTATATTCACTAAATGGTCTCTATATAGCTTACTTCTTGTATGTGATTTAAACCGGGAACCGGTTTGAAAGCTGGTATTATACGTATGCACCATATATGATGCTAACAAACTTGAAAGTCCGATCCTCAACTTGCTTCTCATTTCAAAATGAGTCGTACACTCCTCACAAATAGAGTTTCTCTGGTACGAGACCCTTTCGGCTCACTACTACAAAAATTGAATCAGACGACGGTTAAAAACTGTCGTCTGATATGGAGGTAAAGCGTCGTCTATCGAGGCGCCGTCTGATGAAGATCAATTGTAGGGAACTGTCGTGTGAAGGGCTCGGCAGCATGGCGCGCAGCATGTCGGCAGCCTGTCGACAGCATTAGCTGTTGCGTGACTATTCTTCAGACGACGGGCGACTTTAGAAACTGTCGTGTGAAGGCAATTCAGAGGTCACTTTATTTTATGCCCGTTGTGTGACTTTAATTCATACGACAGTTTTTCAAAGTATCCATTATCTATTTTACATTCAGACGACAGTTTTTATTTTTGGGCCATTGTGACTATTGTGCACATACGACAGTTTTTTTTTTTTTTGTGGTTATTATTGTCCTAATAGAATGATTCAATGCATTATATTTGCTGGATGTGGAATAAAAAAAGACCAAATTAACAGTAGCTTATCATATAGAAGAAGAAATTGTTATAATCCACATCATGCACCAAAATAGATTGTGTAAAGGTAATCTTTCATTTACAAAAGGAGTACCATAAGAATGCTCAAATACCATAAGAAAAGCATGTAATTCATATTGTTTATACAAAAAGTACTATATAACTCCAAGGCCATCCTTGTTACCAACTATGAAGGGTATATTGCTTGCTTATATTCTTCAATCTCAACACTCGAGCGGTTCCATCAGTAGATACTGAAACAAGGAAGTCCTTGTTGGCAGATACAGAGAGAGACTGAATCGGTTCTTGAAGGTTCTTACACAATCACCAGAGAGACTATCCCATAATCGGACCTTCCCATCCGCACAACCTGTTGCTAGGTACCTAGATACCCCAAGCCAGGTCAAGCATGTCACTCCAACCTGTTTCCAAACTCTGATATTCCAGATTTCAGCTATTGTGTAATTTGATCCACCCGAGTCTGCTCAAAATTGTCCCACCAAATAGGGCAGTAAGTTAGTAGGTGGATATTGAGAGAGTTTGTAGTAATAGATTTTGTGACAAACTATTTTGTTTAATTTCAAAAATGAAAACAGAAAACCTAATAATATATATAGGCTAGCAAAGTTTCGGCTCATAATGAAACAAAATAACAAAAAAAAAATGTTACACAAAACAGAAATTTTTAAGCACGTTGGATCATATTTAATTCATATGTCATCATATCCAAATCCTAGGAACCATGTTTTTATGGTACAACATCTATGCCTGCTTGGCCCAATGCATCCATCTTAGACTGATATTGGATTAGCTTTGACCTCTGAAATCCCACCCATTTCCAGTTAAAGGCCTGGTTTAGGTTCTTCAGTGAGACTGCAACACAACGAAGCATTTTCTATTGCTGACAAAAACAAACTCCAGTAACTATACTTAACGTCTTAACCAGAGCTACAAAGCCCTGAATACAAAACAAACACACACATGCTTGCAAGGGCATGACTTATGTGTGGACACAGACAACTCCATTAAATTATTCAACAATTAACCATAGAATGATGAGCATGCAGCCTAGCGGAGATGAAAGGGAATCAGAGATGTCCTGATTATATATGTTCTAGTAATCAGTTTTGAATGTATTATAAATTAAGATCATTACTTACAGATTTTATATCCACACAAACACACACATATTCCGAGTATTTCATTTCAAATGAATTACAAGCATAAGAACATCAAACTTACTTGCAGTCTTGTCTTAACAACCCACAATGGATTTGTTGAAATGGCTGTGGTAGCCCCAGCAGCAGCTATCATATTTTCACCAATTGAGAGTTTGCCACCATCGTCTACATTATGACAATATAGAATGTTTGAACCAACTACTAAATAGTCTCTAGAGCTCATAAATAAACCACTATTATGTACTTCATACAAATTCAAAAATCACAAACACAAATCGTAACACATAATTCCCATACATTAGGTACTAAATCTGGAACTATTAAAAATCGAAACTTGCACCAAATTCAATAACTTATTGAACCCAGAATTACCTCTTTGACCAGTAACCATGCCGTGGACCTGTAACCTGGTCTTGATGACATAAAAAGGGCAGATGAACGTAGCCACCATAGAACCTGAAAAGATCAAATTTTTCAATCTCAAAACAATTCAGAAACGAAGAGAGTTTCATCAGATTCCCAAAGCGCCGAAACTGCTCAAAATAGCTTCACAGATAGGTGCAAATCATCCATTTCCAACTTCCATTCTCAAATGCTTGAGAGGAACAACTTACAAGAATCACTCATGCTAAAACGATTAATTATTGGAGATAGGAACAACTTACATCTGTCACCACTCACCAAGCAAGTGAATCATGAACCGAACAGACAAAACCAAAACAAATGAATAAAAATTGCACGCTTACAGGGAAGAAAGAAAAATGGAAGAGATTACTAACCTCAACTTGTCTGAAGGACCGAAGCGATGCTTAAAAGCAAATGACAATGCATTTGAAGGCAGAGAAATAGATGGGATAAAAGACAACTCCTCATCCTGTTATAAATTCAAAAACTATCAGCAACAATTTTCATAGCGGAAACAACATAATAGAACATAGAGTATACAACTAAGAGAAACAGAATATGTTTGTAGAGAAAGCAGTCTTCCGGACCGCATATCAACGCAACAAATCCAAGCATCTTTTGCAAGTGAAAAAAAAAAAAAAAAGGAGGAGACCAGAATAATACATAATGCTTACCTTGAATGAGTATCGTAACTTCAACTCCTCATCCACATAGTGAGCAGTGCATAGCCCGTTCAAAAGTTGGCCTTTAACAATGCCATTTATAGACAACATTTTGTTCGTCTCCTCCTCTTCTTTTTCCTCCAAAGTAACTTCACCAAGGGGGAATTTAAGGGTAGCTTTTGGCTTCAAGCACCAGAAAAATAATTAAGGCAATAAAACTGACTATGATCATTTTGGGCATGCAAGAAAAACTATTTCATGGTATGTGGTGCAACAATGTATCCTATTCTTTCTGCCCCGGTAAAATATCAACAAGGGGAATAGAGGGAATCTTTCTGGTAGCTGCAACAGAAAGAAGTGAACTACTAAAAGGCGGCTACTTTTCTATTTGTCACTGTATATACTATACATATGCATACTGGAACAACCTGTAATACAGTGCAATCACATCAAAGAACAAATTGACCGATGGAAATTCAAATGATGAATATTGACTTATCAAAACTCAGCAAGACAAATCATAAATGATGAGGTATGTTTCAGAGAGATCAAATGTTCAAAAACAGAAACAACTATGCAATAATACTAAATCCTCAGAGCAGTAGAACTCCAACAGATACATCCTCAACCAATCTTAGCCTCAGAGTCTTTACTGCATCTAGTTCGAGTTACTTGCTAAGATTTTCAACAAACAAAGAAAGCATGTCTAAATGGAATGGCAGGTCGCATATGACAGTTGAAAGCTAGTGTGTCCAAAAATGCTATATTTGACTCACCAAACTAGTAGAAGGGAAAGAAGAAGAGAGTTGAAATGCATATCCAGGGTCAGCAAGCTTGGCAACCATAGTCTCCTCTCCTTGTTGTGCCTAAGGACAACATTAGATATAGATTATGAGCACATAAAAAATACACCAATTACAAGTAGAGTGAAATGGAAGCAGAGCTAGAGTTAGAGAGAGAGGCAAATGAGGCACCTTGAGATCATGGGAAGCACGGAATTGCAATCTGGGACCAACATCGACGGAGCTGTTGAGGAGGGTAGACTGATCTTCGAAGTTGTAGTGAATGGAGAGGTATTGAGAGATAAATGACACATGAGGCGGAGACACCTCGCCCTTGTGGTCGTTGTTGAACGACACCTTCAGCTTGGCCAGGCTATCCAACAACTTGCAAGAACTGAAACCCAAGTAGTTCAGAGGCATACGAACTGAGAAAGACTTGGAAAAGATTAAAATCCATGATTAGGTATGTATAAGAAATAAGAATTGGATTAGTGAAGGAATGCTAAGGAGATTAGATAATGGGAAGGGGTCAAAATAGTTTGGTATCAACAGAAACGAGTGCAGGAGCACGGACGACTATTGAGCATTGATGGTGACATTGTTATTTTAATTTTCTTTGTTTCACAGAACGGCTAAAGCTAAAACTTTGAAGTCTGTTTTGTGGGTTTGAGAGGGACTTATGGGCTAAAACTAAACCCATCAGCTTGTCCAAAATGGACCATTTGAATCGAACACTAGAATTCGACTTTGGAAAATAACATTATGCAATTATAAAGAACCAATGCCCAGAAAACTAAGCAATAAAACAGCAAACAAGTATCCAGATGTTGAAATTAAATTGGGTTTGTATTAGTAAAGACTTATTCCAACAATACAATAACTCAACCTGAAACACCTCCAAAGTATTATGAAAAGCTTACTTAAGAAATAAGTGTAAAATGTGTTACCAAAAGAGGTCACAGGGACTCATGTAAAAAGTGAACCCCGAATCATATGATCTTCCACGTCATCCACGATTGTAATCCTCACTGTAACCAAAGCATTATAATCAATCTTCTTGCCAGTACCACGAAAGAGTTTAACAATAAAAACACCAGCCTTATCCTAAAACTTACCTCCTACTGGAAGAAAGGGCAATAATGATTGCAGTATAAACAAGAACAATGGAGGCAATGAGGGCAGTTCCAAATGAAACCCTCACTACATACTTGGTCCAGGCCTATCAAAAAGCATAATCTCAGTGTCAATTCCCAAGCACAAACTACACAGCAACGACGACATAACCAAATTCCAGAAAGAAAAACTACCTTTGCTTTCTCCAGCAGAGGCTCAATGCTCAATCGAAACGATTTGGCAAGAAGCTTTGCTCAATAATCTTTGGGGAAAACATAAAGCACATCGCCTTCATCCGAGACCTGTTGAGACCATCTTGAAAAATAGAATTTCAACTCACTAAACAAAGCTACAACACAAATTCCATTCATCTCTTTCTTTCCTAACATGGAAAGAACTATAGATATCAATTTTTAGAAAATAACTACCTCCAAGAAGCCCTCAGTGTCGGCAGCGAGAGCCTGCAAAGCGTTCTGAGCCTCATTGAGCTTGAGCCCAGCTCTGCTGGAGGCGTCACCAATCGTCACTCTCCCTCCGCAGGCGTCGACAACGTCCATGGTGCGCTTCCTCACATCGGACGGTAGCTTATCGCTCTCGATAGCTCCGCCAGGCCTAATTCCGGTGACTGCGTCAAGGCTGGCTCGAACGACCGTCACCGAAACCCTAGAATCTCGAACCTTGGAAGAGAACCCAGGGAAAATGGGGGTTTGGGAGAGAGGAAAGGTGTGGAGGCAGTCGGGAAAGACCGAAAGAGTGAGGATTTGGATATGAGGTGAGGGCCTACCTTTCGGGAGGTAATCAACTTTCACCGGTACCGCTGCGATGGGATTCTTCGTCACCTGTCACCGACTCGATCTGGGTCGAAGGAGCTCGAGCTTTTTGTTCTTCCGCTCATATAGAGAGAGGCCGCCTTGGATTATGTAAGAGAAAGAGGAATCGAAGAATTGGAGAAGGGAGGGTTTCCAATCTAGGCTCTCTCTGGTCTGTTTTGAAGCGATAGGGATGGGATGAGGCGGAAACTAGTTTAGTTGTCGGGGAGAGGAGAGAGGTCCAAGGTTTCAAAATGATGGATGTTAATGTCTAAAAGTCTAGCGGTAGCCAAACCTTAGTTAAAGCTGATCCGGTGGGCGGATCGGTACTTGTATTAATGTTGCGATTCCCGTTACCTGTCAAGTAAAATACAACGGGCGTCAGAGGGAGACCGCGCTGGGCGGTCTTCAACTCTCCGATGCCTAAGTTAGTCAATGTATTTATGTTGACAAAGTAACAGTAGGTAAGTATTGAATGCGTGATTAATGAGGAGAGAGGAGAGAACCTTTTATAGGTGAGGAAGAGACTGATCTTGTCTTTGTTTTCGATGTGGGACTGACATGCTTCATTTCTTAGTTTCAAAAGCTTCTGATGCTAACTTGGCGCGGCGCGTGGCGGCGCGTCGGTGGCGATCTGGAGGCGGTCCGACGCCGAGGCTGTAGCCCGCCTGGCGGTGTGTCCGCATGTCATTCCTTTGGTTGGAATTAGTACCTTTGGCGGTACAGCGAGCATGGCCTATTATAGCTAATTATGCTTGCAAATGTACATGTATGTACAAGTCCCCCAAGTCCCCAGTCAAGGAGGGCAATCTTGGTTGGGGAGTTGTTCGGCGGTTTTGAAGCGTTTTCCTCCGCTAGACTTGCAAGAGCATAATTAGCGTCAGTGCGTTGTCAACCGTTGGTTTTACTGAGCAAACGCTTTATACCCTTTCGGGTGGGCCCCTGCTGGGCCCCCCAGGGAGTCCCCCACTCCCCGGCGAAGATAGACCTCCGGATGGTCGTTGATTTGTTTGATGAGGGGGAGCTGCACGGAGCAGAGGGTGTTGGGTAGCGAGCCCAATGTCTTAGCACCCAAATGACGGGGGTCAAATTGCCTGATCAGGGCAGTCGTAGACTGTGACTAGTCCCCGTGTCCCGTAGGGACGGTCTGACGGTAACGCCGCGTAGCGGTCGTTGTCAGTGAGGCGTAGCCTCGGGATTTTCCGTTTGGCGGACATCCCCCCGCTGGATGCGGCAGGAAGCAGCGTCTGATAGACGTGCCTGGCGGTGATTTTTGCAAGATGAAAAAGGGGTTCCGCCAGAGGTGTGTAGCGACAGACATCGCGCTTGCAGGATGGCAAGGGAGAATAACAAGGGAGAAGTTCCGTTGGCGAGGTTTCGCTCAGCGGAGACTTCGTCGCTTGGAGGATGACAAGGGAGAAGTTCCGCTGGCGAGGTTTTGCTCAGCGGAGACTTCGCCGCTTGGAGAATGACAAGGAAGAAGTTCCGCTGGCGAGGTTTCGCCCAGCGGAGACTTCGCCGCCTGAAGAATAACAAGGGAGAAGTTCCGCTGGCGAGGTTTCGCTCAGCGGAGACTTCGTCGCTTGGAGGATGACAAGGAAGAAGTTCCGCTGGCGAGGTTTCGCTCAGCGGAGACTTCGTCGCTTGAAAAATAACAAGGGAGAAGTTCCGCTGGCGAGGTTTCGCCCAGCGGAGACTTCGCCGCCTGAAAAATAACAAGGGAGAAGTTCCGCTGGCGAGGTTTCGCCCAGCGGAGACTTCGCCGCCTGAAAAATAACAAGGGAGAAGTTCCGCTGGCGAGGTTTCGCTCAGCGGAGACTTCGTCGCTTGGAGGATGACAAGGAAGAAGTTCCGCTGGCGAGGTTTCGCTCAGCGGAGACTTCGTCGCTTGGAGGATGACAAGGAAGAAGTTCCGCTGGCGAGGTTTCGCTCAGCGGAGACTTCGCCGCTTGAAAAATAACAAGGGAGAAGTTCCGCTGGCGAGGTTTCGCCCAGCGGAGACTTCGCCGCCTGAAAAATAACAATGGAGAAGTTCCGCTGGCGATACTTACGAAGTTGTCCCTATGGTGGTTAACACGTGTCGAATCTATAGCGGGTTAGCGTGCGTAGGCTTGTCTCCAGGCCTGTCCGTCTTCTAGCCTTTAATGATAGTAACTGTGGGTTTTGTAACCGAGATGACGCTTCGGGCAATCCGGAGAGTGAGTGGAGATGTACGACACGTGTACGGCTAACAAGGGACGTCGGTATGGAGCGGACGGTCGAGGACGCGTTGGGGCCTATATAAAAAGGGGGGAAACTCTGGGGGATTCGACACTTCGTGAAAATTTTGAAAGCTTAGCCATCGTTTGTTCGAAACCGGAGAAGGAGCCTACCGAAGTTTTGATATACCACTCCCAGAGACGTCGGACGTACCTGTGCACCACCGTGCCGGAGATTGCACCACTGAGGTTGGTATTCGGATCTCTGTCTTCTGCTATCTGTTTCTGCTAGTTTCTGTAGTGTTTGCTTTTCTGGGTGTGCTGTGAGGTGTGAGATGGGGGTTTTTTGTGGGGGATTGAATGATGGTTGGCCAATGCGTTCATTGGTTTTAGGATTTGGATAGTCGAGTCTGGGTTGAGTGTTTGTTTGCACTTTGGGGTTTTCTGGGTTTTGTTCTTGATTATTTTGGCTATAACTGATGCAAGAATAGGCTAGATCTATGTTTGTGCTAACTGATGTGGGTTTTAGGGTTTTGGGATGGCTAGCGTTATAGAGATTTCGAGCAGTGAGGATTCCGGGTCTGACGTGTCGCTCAGCGCGGCGGATGGGGTTTTTATTGATTCGTTGCGTCCGTCTGCCCCTGCAGGAACCTCACTGCCAGAAGCGCTAGACGTCGAGCCGCTACAGACCATCCCCTGGGAAGTAGTTATGGGTCGGGGTTCGCGTCCGGAGAGTTCCAAGGCTGGCGAGGCCGCTGCCGCCAAAGCCAGGCGCGACGAGCGTTTGGCGAGTAACAGTGCTGCCAGCGGCTCCGCTGGGGAGGGGGAAACAGCGGAGCAAAATGTTGAGTCAGCGTGGTTCCTCCCGGATGGGACAGCCGTTGGCGAGGCGGGAGGGGGGATGAGCGGTGCTGCTGTCGCTCGACTGAAGCAGGCGTTCCGCTTGCCGGGGTCGGTGAAGCTGCGACCACCGACGGCTGATGAGAAGGCGTCGATTCTCCCGACGGGGTGTGCGGCCGTGCACGAGGCCATATTCCGCCAAGGGGTGACACTTCCGCTGGTGCCCAATCTTCAAATCCTTGTTTGTGAGTTTGGCCTTG
>JANPXK010001001.1:0-26361 GCA_024704745.1 Rosa lucieae
CCTCGACTAATGTTAGAGCAAGAGGCGGAGTCATAGCTGCACGCCAACTGCTCGACAACTAGGGATAGAACTGAAGGTAATCCACCTGTCCCCAAGCGGGAGGGGGTTCAGCGGAATCTCCAAGTGGGGCCCGCTGGCGACGCAACCCCCATAATACTAGAAAGAATGCAATAACTAGAGCAAAGGCTAATCAAGGCGGAGGCAGGCGCCCCAGCGCCAATTCCAAATCCGCTCTTTGTCCAGACCAGGACCATTCACCGCCAGGATCTTGCAAGCCATCAGACCAGCACATGGAAAGACACCAAAGATGCCACATTATGGCGGCATGACTGATCCCTTTGTCTATATGGACACCTTCAAAAAAGTCACTAACAATAAGGGTTTGATGACTCCACTCTCTGCCACTTGTTCAGCGAAACGCTAGATAATGAGGCATGAGGTGGTTCTTTAAATGCCCACCAAGATCCATTGACTCCTTCCATGCACTATCAAACGCTTTCCTTTCTCCGTTCATCCTGCTGGCCACCTGAAACCACAACACCACTCAGCTGTTCAAAGTCAAGCAGGGTGCAGAGGAAACATTGAAGGCATTTGTCACTAGATGGCGAGCGGGTGGCGTCCCAGTGCCGCGATCTTGACAAAACAATGGCATTAGCAGCCTTCAAGCAAGGACTCCTCAAGGGACCATTCCTTTACCACCTCAATTACAATCATCCAAATTCTGCGTATGACCAAGTCATGAGCGAGGGAGTCATCCACGCACAGGCAGAATTCATCACATATGGAGAAACCCCGCCATCACCACCAACACCGGTGTTAATGTCTAAACTTCAGCGATAGCTGGACTTAAGTTAACTCTGATCCGATGGGCGGATCACTACCTATGATGTCCTCAGAGCTTCTACTACCTGTCAAGTAAAGTACACAAGGCGTCAGAGGGAGACCGCGTTGGGCTGTCTTCTCTTCTCCGATGCCTAAGTTAGTCAATGTACTTGTGTTGACAAAGTAACAGTAGGTAAGTAGTAAATGCGTAATTAATGAGGAGAGAGGAGAGAAACTTTTATAGGTGAGGAGGGAGCTGATTTTCTCTATGTTTTCGACGTGGGACTGATGTGCTTCAGTCCCCAGCTTCTGATGCTAACTTGGCGCGATGCGTGGCGGCGCATTAGAGGTGATCTAGGGAGGAGCAGGGGCTCAAGTGGTAGCCTGTTTGGCTGTGTTTCAGTAGGTATCACAGTTGGCGGTAGCTGGTTGTTAATGTTTAAAGTTCAGCGATAGCTAAACCTTTGCTAACGCTGGTCTGATGTGCGAACTACCATCTATGATACTCCTTAGAGCTCCCGCTACTTGTCAAGTGAAATACAGAGGGCGTCAAAGGGAGACCGCGCTAGGCGATCTTCTTTTCTCCAATGCCTAAGTTAGTCATTGTATTTATGTTGACAAAGTAATAGTAGGTAAGGAGAGATGAGAGAACCTTTTATAGGTGAGGAGAGAGCTGATCTTCTCCATGTTTTCGATGTGGGACTGATATGCTTCAGTCCCCAGCTTTTGGAGCTTCTAATGCTGTCTTTCTGCGGCTCGTGGAGGTGTGTCAACGGTGATCTGGGGGCAAGCCGGGGCTCAGGTAGTAGCCTGCGTGTTCCCGTAGGTCACACCTTTGGCGGGGGTTGGTACCGCTAGTGGTAGCATGAGCGTGGCTCATTATAGCTAATTATGCTTGTAAATGCCTATGTAAGTACACTGGTACCTCTGGCGGTATCATGAGTGTGGCTCATTATAGCTAATTATGCTTGCAAATGCTCATGTAAGTACAAGTCCCCCAAGTTCCCAGTCAAGGAGGGCAATCTTGGTTGGGGAGTTGCATAGCGGTTCGAAGCGTTACTTCCGCTAGACTTGCAAGAGCATAATTAGCATCAGTGCGTTGTCAACCATGGACTTATTGAGCAAACGCTTTATACCCTTTCGGGTGGGCCCCTGCTAGGCCCCCCACTCCCCAGCTAAGATAGACCGCCGTTTGGTCGGTAATTTGTTTGGTGAGGGGAGCTGCACTGAGCAAAGGGTGTTGAGTAGCAAACCCAAGCTTTAGTACCCAAGTGGTTGGGGTCAACGTGCCTGATCAGGGCTGTCGTAGACTATTGACGTGTCCCCGTGTCCCGGTGGATTATGTTTTGACTACAACACCGCGTTGCGGTAGTCAAAGTGAGGCATTGTCTCGGGCATCGCCAATGGCGGAAGTCCTGCCGCTGATGACAAGTGGCCGGCAATGTTGCGAGGACTTGCCTGGTGGTAGCATGGTGAATGGCTTTGCGGTTAGCAGTGACGGTCTTACTTCCAAGGTACTGAGGGAGAAGACTCGCTAGCGAAGTTGAACTTAGCAAAGATTATCTCCTTGGAAGATGGAAAGGAGAGAAGTTGCGCTTAGTGGAGACTCTCGCTTGTAAGATGGAAAGGGAGAAGTTCCGCTAGCAGAGTTGCGCTTAGCAGAGACTATCCCACTTGCAAGGACAGGGAGTAGTTCCACTAGCGGAGTTGCAGTTAGTGGAGACTCTCGCTTGCAAGATGGAAAGGGGAGAAGTTCCGCTAGCGAAGTTTCGCTTAGCGGAGATTATCTTGCTTGCAAGGATAGGGAGTAGTTCCACTAGCGGTGTTGCGTTTAGCGGAGACTCTCTCTTACAAGATGGAGAGGGAGTAGTTCCGCTAGTGGAGTTGCGCTTAGCAGATGTTTCTGGTGGCTTTCTCCGGGTACCTCACACAGAATGCTATACCGACTGGGGCACCGATCGGTTCCTAAATCCTGTATCAAGAACACAACGTTAGAGGGATAAACCGTACCGGACGGTTTATACCTCTCCGATGCCTGAGTGAGAAACTGATAGTTATGTAGATTAGATTGTAGATTAAAGGGTCCTTACCCTTCAAAGGTGGTTGTGCCATGATCTTTATACTCAAGTGTGGGGATGGAGTCTTCCCTATCCTCGATGTGGGACACAGGTTCTTCTGATGCTATCAGTCTTGTATTTGTAGAATAGATGGGCTGTGCTGGCCTTGCCCCGGGCTCTGGGTGCTCGGGGTGGCACCTTATGTGGAGCCCGCCATGGTGAGGTGTGAACTCGGCCCATGGCGTAGTACCTGGGAGTACCGATGGGGCCCAGGGTCTAGTGCCAAACTTGTTGAGACTCCCTAGTATGTACAAGTCCCCCAAGTTCCCATTCAAGATGTTTCTTGGGTGGGGACTTATTATTATTACTATTTTTAGTCTCAAGCTTTGGCACTAGTGTGCCTGTAGGTAGTCCCCCAAGTTCCCTCAGAAGAGAAATCTTGAGCGGGCTACGCTGTAGGTAAGCCACTTTTTGGGAACGGATGGAGAATGAGCCTCCGGTACTCATCTGGGTGGAGAGAGCTTGGCTCTGATACCCGATGGGGTAGAAAATTTGAGCCTCCGGTACCCAATGGGGTGGAGAGATCTTGGCTCCGATACCCGATGGGGTAGGAAATTTGAGCCTCCGGTACCCAATGGGGTGGAGAGAGCTTGGTGCTCTGGTACCCGATGGGGTAGGTGTTGGGTGTCGGCCACGTAGGCAGACTAGGTTGTGCAATAAATGCCCGTCCCTTCTTCTGCCAAGGCATCGAGAAATGGGAGAACGCGTGGGACACGTGTAGCGATCCTACGGCAGTGGGCGTTTCGGTTTCGACGGTTCTGATGCGTTGGAGATTGAATTTAAGAGGGAAACTGACTGTTTTCCCTCACTTTTCGCGAAAACAAGAAGCTCAGGAGACTTGGAAGGTTTGCAGCCGAGGGACAGAGAGAACCAAGGGAGAATTGCGAGTGCCTGTGGAGTGAGATCGACTGTCTGCCGAGGAAAAAGGTTAGATCTCTCTCTGCCTGTGGATTTTGTCTGTTTTCTTACTCGGTTTGCTTCTGCTACTGCCAAGGCCGTTTGCTGTTTGTGTTTGTGTTGCCTAAATATAGGAACGGATAATGCCAATGTCACTGTCGTGTTGTTTTAGGGGGGGTTTTTTTGTTTGCTTCGCTTTGTGGGTTTTGGGTTGAATTTCTGGGTTTTGCCTTGAATGTCTGGGTTTTGCTTTGAATTTCTGGGTTTTGCCTTGAATGTCTGGGTTTTGCTTTGAGTTTCTGGGTTTTGCCTTGAATGTCTGGGTTTTTCTTTGAATTTCTGGGTTTTGCCTTGAGTTTCTAGGTTTTGCTTTGAATGTCTGGGTTTTGGGATAGGCTAACCCTCGGTGCTTCTGGTTCCAGATATAGCAAGATTTGAGGTCTCCGGTACCGTAATTAGGATGGAATCAGAAGCCAGGGGTGGGGATACGGGATCGTCGTACCAGTCCTCTGCCAGGCAAGCTGAAGTGGACATCGACCGGTACCTAGGCCGGGTAGACCAATTAGCGGAGAACACGGGGTCCTCGACTGGGGTGTTCTCGGAGAGTAGTGGGGAGTCCGACGAGGGTGAGAGTGAGGGTGGATCTGCGGAGGCTCCGGTAGTCACAGTGGCCATTCCCGAGGGCATTCCTAAGCCGAGGTACACGCTTGCGGACGGGACCGTATGCGACGAACCTGGGAGAAGCATGACGATGAAGGAGATCGTGGACATGCGGCTGAAGTGGGGGATACCGGACGCGGTAGAGCTTAGGCCACTTAGGGATGGGGAGATGGCCGCGAATCCTGCCCCGGGCTGGGTGGCGCTGCACGAGAATCAGCTCCACCAAGGGTTATCGCTACCCCTACCCCGGTGCCTACAGTATCTGCTGCGGATGCTGAACCTGTCACCGGGGCAGCTGACCCCGAATGCCGTTCGCCAAATATATAGTATGATGGCTATGTGGGACCTGTGCCAGCAAGAGTGGCCTTCCATAAATGAGTTCCGCGCGGTACACCGGGTATTGTACTCAAGGAAGCAGTCTTGTGCGGGTACGGTGACCTTTGCTGCTAGGGATTACGAGCCGCTAGTTACCGATATGCCTACCTCGATGAGCAAAAGGTGGAGGAACAAAGTGTTCCTAGCTAATGGGCGGTGGCAGATAAAAAATAAGAAGTGGCAGCTGACCGGTACCTTTCAAGCTATCGGGGATCAGTCCTATATGCTATCCGAAGTGGAAAAGAAGAGGATAGCCCGGGTATATGCCGTGTGGTCGGAGAAAGAGAGGAGTTCTTATAGATTCATCCGGCACTCTATACTCTTTAGGCTAGGGTTAGGGTGGCTCCCCGGTAAGGGACCTATTATACTAATATGTAGTGTTATTTTTATATATATATATATATTTTATACTAATATGTAGGGACTTGTCCTTTCACTTTCGACTAATCTTTGAACTGGTTGCAGTGAAAGCCCCGAAGAGGAAACCCCGGAAAGGCAAGGAGGAGGACAAGATGGATGACGCTCAACTGATGGACATGCTGATGAGCCAGGGAGAAGATGCCCTGCACATCGACGTGGACCTGGGGTCGAAAGGCACGAGTCGGTCCATTGAAGAGACCCTTTTAGAGATAACTGATGAGGGATACGGTGAACCTGATCCCGACGCTCCTGTGGCCCACCCCGTGCAGCCCTCCATGGCCGACGTAATTATGATTGATGACACCGGCATGGGAAAAGTATCGGCCTCTGTGCCTATCTCTTCTCGCTCTACTGGGAGCGATGAGGCGCTACTCCCTAGTGAGAAGAAGAGATCCCACAAGCACCGGCGTCGAACTGATAAGGAGGTGACGTACACTGGCCGGGATGTCCAGGGTGCCAGTGCGAAAAGGCAAAAGAAAGATCACCCGGGATCAGGGCCGTCACCTTCCCTTGGTCTGTTATCTCCCGCCGTTCCGGTAATCCCTAAGAAGCCCATCAAGCAGCTGCTGAACGAATACGGGGTCGCTGATGAAAAGTTCGTGCGGTCCATGCTTGGGGATTTGAAGGATATCGAGCTCGACCGGGTTCGAGCTAAAGATAATACTCCCCAGGAGAATCGCCGTCTCGCCTGGGAATCGATGATGCGGGTACGCCTTGCTTTATTTTCACTACATACCTCTTTTTGTTTTGTTATACCTTTTAACCGGTGTATCTGCAGGCACTCTTTAATGTGTACGCCATCGACGCCAGTGAGGAGGATACTCACCTGAAGGAGGAGGTTAGCAATCTTTCCGGGCAGGTGAAGTACCTTCATGGCGAGAAGGCCAAGCTAGAGAAGGAGCGAGACTCGTTGAAGGCTGAGATGGCCGCCTCTAAGCACCGGATTGCTGAGCTTGAGGGCGAGGTTGCTGAGGCGAGGGAGGAGGTGAAGAATGCCCGGGACTCCGAGAAGAAGGCTGCAGAGTCTGCCGTCTCATGGAAGGAGAGGGCAGACTCTCTGGAGGATCGCCTACCCGCGGAGAGGCACGAGGCCGTGGAGGAGTACAAGTCCTCAGATGAGCTTATCTCCATGCTGGCTGCTGCCCAAGACAAGGCTGTCATTATGAAGTTTAAGGAGTGAGTGGCGGCCGGGTATCTAGATGAGGCCAAATTCAGGCGGGGTCTCCTGGAGAAAAAGAAGAAAGAGCGGGAGGCGGCGGGCAAGTCTGGTGCCGGCGGGTCTCAGAGTACCGATGGTGATCGGTTGTAAAAAATTACTTTGTACTACCCCCTTTTTTTACTTTGCGCTCCCCAGAGCCCCCAAACAAGCTCCTAATTCGTCACAGATTAACACACCCACAGTAGCCTTGCCATTTCCGCTATTAAAAGCCCCATCAAAGTTTTCTCTTCAACCAACCTTGTGGAGGAGCCTTCCATTGGTGAACTCTTCTCATATTATATACCTTCTGAACCTTGGAGTTGTAAAAGACATAATTACTAAGTCTTGTTGAGCACAAAAGAGCAACATCAGCTGAAGAAAGTCTATCCAAAGTTGGAAGAATATTGTGACCTATCTTCTAAGCGTTCACCTTCGCAGAATTAGGCATCTTGGCCTGCCATATTTTCTTCCAGACTCTTCGATTGACAACAACAAATGGATGAAGAGAAGAAGCAGTTTTGGTAAAAGCAAACCGATACGCGGATTTCACAGTGAACATACCTTTTTTCTCCAAATGCCAAGTCAGTCGATCATTGGGACAACAATTACTCAAGGGAATAGAGAGTATAGCTTCAGCCTTAGTGACAACAAAAGAGCGACCCACCTTCTCTTCATTCCACATGTTAGGAGCCACAATAAGATCCCTTACTAGTACCACCTCATTCGGGTTAGCCGTAATAACCTGCTGTTTATGAGAGGACAATGAAGGAATCCAAGAATCATTCAAAACAATTACACTAACCCCATCCCCAATTTTCCAAAGAGAACCATCTCTCAACAGATCCCTAGTAGCAAAAATATTACGCCAAGAATATGAAGGAGATGCATGCTTAGTTGCAGTCCAAAAAGAGCCATCCGGAAAGTAGCGGGCCTTATAGAGTTGAGCAATTAAAGTTCCAGGATTAGAACCCACATGCCACGCTTGTTTAGAAAGCATGGACATATTGAACTCATATAAACTTTTGAAACCCAACCTACCAACTTCCTTTGCATGACACAAATCATCCCATTTCTTCTAATGAATTTTCTTTTTGTCTGTGGTACTGCCCCACCAAAAACTAGCACACTTTGTTCAAGATCTTCACAAAAGTTCTTCGTGAGTTGAAACACACTCATTGCATAATTAGGAAGTGCTTGTGCCACCACTTGGATCAGAATATCATTACCTGCCCCACTAAGCAACTTGCCATGCCAATGTTTTAATTTTTCCGTGAGCCTCTCTTTGATATATTCAAATGTAGCAGTTTTCGTTGGAATCCCCAAGTATCACTCATGAGATTCAACTATCACAACCCCTAAAAGATTGGCCACAACTTCTTGGTCAACCTCCCTAACATTCTTGCTGAAAGTAACTGAGCTTTTATGAAAGTTTACCACTTGACCCGAAGCCCTACCATACACGTCAATAATCTCCTGAATCTAGAAACAAGCTTATGGAGTAGCCTGAGCAAATAACATGCTGTCATCCGCAAACAACAAATGATTGACTGAAGGAGCAGTTCGACAAATGGCTATCCCAGGCAATGACCCCATTTGTTGCTTTTTTTGTAACAAGGCCGAGAAACCTTCATCACCAAGCAAAAAAAGGTGAGAGAGAGAATCTCCTTGCCTTAATCCTTGAGAAGGAACCACATAACCCCTAGGCTTTCCACGGATAAGAAAGGAATAACAAACAGAACTCACACATTACATAACCATCTCAATCCAAGAACAATCAAAACCAAAACGTACCATAACTTTGCGCAAAAACTCCCACTCCATACGATCATAGGCTTTGCAAAGGTCCCATTTTAACACCATATAGCCATCTTGGTCCTCCTTTTTATTGTGAACAAAATGGACAACTTCATTGGCTACTAGTATATTATCAGTGATGAGACGTCCTGGTACAAACGCACTTTGGAAAGGTGAAATAATGTCAGGCAAAATAACTTTCAACCGATTGGCAATTACCTTTGAGCACAACTTATAAATGACAATACAGAGAGCGATGGGTCTCAAATCTCCCATTGTTTCCGGCTGTTGCACCTTAGGGATCAAGCAAATATGGGTAAAATTTATCTGTTTAAGTAGTGAACCTGTATGTAAGAAACTTTGCACTGCTTCAGTAACATCAGCCCTAATAGTTTCCTAATAGTGCTGAAAGAAAAGAGGAGGCATCCTATTAGGCCCAAGAGATTTCTTGGGATACATTTTAAAAAGAGAAACACACACTTCTTCTTCTGTGTACTGAGAACAAAGTTTCTGATTCATGACACTAGTCACACAAGGTTGAATGGCATCAAGGGTCAAATCAATAGCCTCCACATCCAAACTAGTAGCCGTAAACATCTTAGAAAAATAGGAAGTAACAACTGTCTCCATACCCTCATCATGCCTCAATCTGCCCTCTGAATCAAATAACCCTAACAAAGCATTCTTTCTCTTTCGATTGGCAGCTTTTCGGTGAAAAAAAGCCCGAGTTACGATCACCCTCTTGTAACTAGGTAACTTTAGCCCTTTGCTTCCAAAACGCTTTTTCCTGAGAAAGAAGCTGTTGAAGTGAAGCCATCATCACTTTTTTCTCTTCATGATATTCTGAGGTAAGAGATTCAGACATCAAATATTCTAGCCTGCCACGAATCTCAAACATTTGTTGTTGACGAAAGCGGAAGGTACTTTGCTGCCAACCTTCAAGAGCTCTTCTACTACACATAATCTTTCGAGTCAACGTATACAAATGAACTCCTCTAAATTCAGACTGTCAGTTAGACAAAACCAAGGATCACATTCTTCATGCTGTAGCCAGAACGATCCAAACTTGAACCTATGTCGCCTAGGTCTCTTGGGTAGTGGTACGGTGCTGGCTTGCAAGACAATTGGAGTATGATCCGAATCACTAGGAGCAAGATGCTTAACCCTAGAAAAACCCAATATATCACTCCAAGTTGCCGTTCCCACAGCCCGATCAAGCCGGAGTTGCGTCTCTGAGTTCCACCAGGTCATCTTGGCCCCCTGGAACCCTAAATCAACCAAATCATAGTACCCCAACGCATCCCGGAATCCCCTCATCTGCTTTTCCAGCAGCAAAGGACCATTAGTCTTTTCACTATTATTCAAAATCTCATTGAAGTCACCAATGATGACCCAAGGGAGTACATCCAAATCACAGAGATCCCGGATTAGTTGCCAGGATTGATCACGTTCAGCAGTCCTAGCATAGCCATAGAATCCTGTCAATCTTCATCTAGGCTCCCCCGGACCAGCCCTAATCTCCATATCAATGTGATACGCAGACGATGTTCGAACTTGCACATCCACCTCCTCTGTCCAAAACAATCCCAAACCGCCCGACACTAAGAACTTCTTTTGAATGGGCAAAGCCCAACTCACGCTGAAGTGCATGAAACTCTCTCAGGTCGCTGATCTTAGTCTCCATCAAAAACACAATTTGAGGCTGATTCTGAGCTACCAAATCCCTTAACGCCCTCACTGTCATTGGATTACCAATGCCCCTGCAATTCCAACTAAGAATATCCATACGAATGGATGCAATATAACCTTCTCAAGTGAGAAGGCAAACCCTAGTCGTAGACGGCTAGGTCAGGGAGAAAAAAAATAGGAAACCATTTCAAAGAAGTTTACACCAACCATACTCAAATTCGTTACCCATATATATTCTTATTTCTTCGTCAACAAAAACATGCTCATCAATAAAAGACTAAAGGCTTCTTTATCTCTTTTCCCTAGGTTTATATAATAGAAGAATAACATAAAAGAATACTATTTTTTTTGGGGTGAAATGGAGGCAAAAAGCCCAGAAAAAGAAAAAACAAAAACAAAAAGAAAAGAAGAGGCCTACTTAGCCATTGTTAACAACTTCCCTAGGTCTAGCAACACCCAGGATATCATCAAGGACAGCTTCACCAACTAGAGCGGGAGGAGAATTGAAAGTACAAAGACCAGCAGAGCAACGAATACTTTCTTTAGCAAGGATATCAGCAACCATATTACCTTCTCTGTAGATATGCCTAATCTGGTAGGTATCAAATTGGTTCATTAACTACTTGCAATTCATGAGGATAGTACCAAGAGGATGCAACTCAATAGCATCAGATTGGAGCAGCTGAACTAAACAAGCAGAGTCAGATTCAACATCCAAATGATTAATATGCAGAGAAGAGGCAATTTGAAGGCCATGATAGAGCCCCCAAGTCTCAGCTTGAATGATTGAACCAGCACCAATGTTCACCATAAATCCACTTATCCATTCACCAATAGCATCTCTGATCACACCTCCTGAACCAATCATACCATTAGAAGACCTGGAACCATCCACATTTAGCTTAAACAAACCTAAGCCAGCCTTACACCATGAGATCATCTCTATCTGTTTAGTTTTCTGAGTTGCAGTTTTACAAGTTACATTTTTCCAATCTGTTGCATAGCTTAGGACAACATCAGGGATATTGTAAGGGATATGAAAAGATGGCTCAAAGATTCTTTTACACCTCCATTTCCATATGAACCAACAACTAAAAATGAAGAACACATTCCATTGAATATTACTAAAAAAGCACCTTTTTTGCATCAAATTGGCAATAATCCAATCTCTCCATCCCAAAGTAAACGTACTCTGCATTGTATTAGGAATGGGAAGAGTTGACTAAACCTATTGAGCATTAGGACAATCACGTAAAAGGTGGACCATATTCTCAGTATTTCCGGAGTACAAGCTACAAGAAAGGGACTGAGCAATATGCCTTCTGAATCTTTGTTCATTCGTGAGTAGATTCCCCTGCACTAAAATCCATAAAAAGACCTTTAATTTTGGATGGATAGCAAAAGACCAAATTTCATTCCACTTGAAGTTATGAGCATTTTGATCTCTGCATAATTGATAATAGGCTGACTTCACTGAGAAAACACCATTCGTAGTACCACCCCATATGTGTTTATCATTTGAGAACTCCATGACATAGGAATACAAGTGATGGTATCAACAATTTGAGACGGTAAACAAGTTTTGAGCAAATCAATATTCCAATGACCATCCTGCAAAAAATCATCAACAGTAGCACCCTGTAAAATCCTCCAGCTGGCTTTAGCAAGCATAGCTTGATTCATGCTTGCAGACTTCTTAATCCATAGACCACCATCACTATTAGGTTTACACACAGCATCCCAGTTGAGAAGATGGACTTTCCGCTTTTGTTCAGAATCACCCCATAAAAAATCTCTATTTAGTTTGTCCAACTTATCGCAAATATGAATAGGTAATTTATCAGTTTGCATTGAGTAAAAGAATACTTTGTTGGGCCTCCAATCCTCGATCCGTTAATAAAAGAATATATTGTTTTTCATACATGCCATGAACTTCTGCTTTCCGGTCTTTGCTTTGCTTCCATGAGTTTAATGCATGATTTGGGGCTTCCACATGCTACACGCAGAATTCTTATGTTTTGACTACTCAGTATAATTGAATCGCATCCTATAGCATGAGAAACTCTGCACTTCACCTAAGACATTATCACAAGGACAATGCCATCAGTTCTAAGCAGCAATCCCTCAACTTCTCCTCATCAGCATCCCCTGTTCTCGAGTCACAAAACCCATGTCTTCGAATCCAAACCCTCCAAACCCATAGGCTAGCATTAGTCAATCTCTTACAGCTAGGCGTTTCAGACAAATCCATTTTGTTCTTCAAGAGAATTCATGCTCAGATTATCTCATCGGGCTTTCAACAAGATGTTTTCCTTGCCAATCTTCTACTGGACTCGTATAAGAATTCTGGGTCTATTGTTTATGCACGGAAGCTGTTTGATAGAATGCCTGAGAGGAACTCTGTTACTTTGTCTTCCATGGTTTCTATGTATACCAAGCATGGGAAGAGCGAAGAAGCGCTGAAGGTGTTTTCGGAGTTCCATAGGAGTTCTGATGGGAGACCGAATGAGTATACCTTGCCTAGTGTTATTCGGGCTTGTACGCAATTTGGAGGGGGCGATCAAGGTGGCCCAAGTACATTGTTTTGTTGTTAAGACTGGTTTTGATCTGGAAGTCTTTGTGGGTACTTCTTTGATTGATTTTTATGTAAAAATGGGGGATATAGAAGAGGCGAGATTGATTTTTGATGGTTTGAAAGTTCAAAGTGCGGTTACTTGGACTATTGTTATAGCAGGGTATGTGAAAAGTGGAAGAAGTGAGGCGGCTTTGAAGTTGTTTTATCGTATGAGAGACACTGATGTTCTTCCTGATAAACATGTTTTATGATATGAGACATTATTTCGTTTCTTTATTACTGGAAATGAAATTCTAGAGTGGTTCGCTCATCAAACTGCGTCACCTTCTGTAAGTATCCATTTGTATCCATGTCGGTGGAGTAAGAAAGTTCTTGGCATTTGCATTGTGTTCTGTTTTGGCAGTGCATGAACGCTGCCAGTTGCCACCGGTATTTCTGTATGGGCAACATTTTGCTTGCATTGTGAAAGTAGATGGCGAAGAGTTACACTTTTAGCCTGCCTTTAGCTTTGAGGAAAGGTGGCAAGTCTGCAACGAGCTGTGTTAGATCAGCTTTGGTTTCACCATGGGACTTCTCTCTCTTCATACTCTTATAATGTAGGGACAGCAGAGTGGCAAACAATATGAATTTTGAATCGTTTAGCTTATGAAGATGTTAACCAATAATTTAACCAAAGCAACATTAACATGTCTAATGAGGCTTTTTTTTTTTGGTCGAAGGGAAGAATCAAGTAAGAAGGCACAAGGCCGCAACAACAGTACAAAGGGACACAGCCCAAAACAAACGCATGAATCACAAAGTCAAATGCCAAAACAAGCAAAGACTTGAGAAATCAAAGAAAAGAAACAAACAACTGAAAACATAAATCGACAGTAAACCAGAAAAGGAAGAAAAAACAACTGCAAAGCCTAGAAACGGGAAGCACCGAAATCCAACAAACATGAAGCAGCAACAGAAGATTCCGGTTAGCTGATGCCACCAACAAAAGAAATCATGAAGATGGAGGGCAGGGCAATCCATCTCTTGATAGAATACCAACAAGGGAGGATGGCGGACGATCAATCCAGACGTCCGGGCACATTCTCCGCACTACAAGCGAGGCGAGGTGATCCGCCGCCGCCGTCTAATGAGGCTTTTGAATTTCCTCTTTGTGATCCTGTCAGATACACATATACTTTTTTTTTTTTTTTTTGGATAACTAGATACACACATACTTGGGAGAACAAACTACACCACTCCACCGCCATTCTAAATATAGTAAAGCTCCTAGCACTATTCACAACTGTGCATAAAGATTGAAATGACCGTTTTGTCCTCTATTTTTTTACGGTTTGCATTTTTCAATTCTCATCACTGTTCACTTAGAAAAAATGGTTTTGCCCCCGGATTTTGATTGAAATTTATTTTTTTACAATTCAGCCATATCATTTCAGTTACACACACACACACACACACACACATATATATATATATATACATACATACTAGCATGACCCACCCACTATGTGTGTGGAAAGAAGTTAAAGGTAGTGGAGAAACTTCTCATACAACTACCACATTTTCTGCTTTATTTTTTTATTTTTTCTCTATTATGCAATTTACCATATTATCTCTATTGATTAATTATATGTCTTAGTTTTTTAATAAATAAAGGTTAAATTCTTTTGTTTTCTATTATGCAATTTACCATATTATCTCTATTGATTAATTATATATCATAGTTTTTTAATAAATAAAGGTTAAATTGGTAAAAAAATTCAGTTTTGGAGAGCAAGCTTTCTTTTCTTAATAATATTATAGTGTTCAAATAAACCCTAATTTGTGTTTGACCCAAACTCTAGGTTACTTAACCTAGTAGTAATAGGGTTAAATTAGAAGGATCTAGATTCCTATTCAATGTACGATTACTTTCCTTGTATGATTGAGATTTTTTACATTGTAATCCTTTATAAAAGGGGCCCCTATTATCAATGAGATATACACAGCAATTTCCTTTCGATTCTCGTTTCCCTAAAACACGTTATCAGCACGAATCCCTAACCCTGAAACAAATAGCCAAACCCTGATTCAAGAAGCTAAAAACCTTGAATCCGAATACAAAACATTGAAGCCTTTTCTGCCTCCACCTCACACATTGAAGAACTTGATCCCAGGAGTCTAGAACCGGCGGCCCCACCCCAAGAACTAGCCGGAAACCTACCGAACCGGCCACCGGAAGCTCCATACGACTCGTAGCAAATATTCGACCGGTTCACCATCTTCCGGACCTCCAATTTCCACTAAATTTTGGTAGCAGAAGCCCCTTGATCTGAAGTTTCAGGAACCAGAATAAAAAGTCCAAAAACCGGCCTAAAACTTGCTAAACCGGCCGCCTGATCGTCTGGTAGAAAAGAAGAGAAAAAGAAAGGAAGAAGAAACAAGCAGCCCAGCCCAAAGGTCAAAGCCCAACCCACTGTCACGTTAGCACCGGACCCCACTGCCATGTCAGCATCTGGTCAACTCCGGTCAACCCTCCGGTCAACCATTTTCCGGCTACTCTTCCGACCATTTTCCTGCCACTTTCTGGCTACTTTTCGGCCATTTTCCGACCACTTTTTCCGGTCAAATTTTCCGGCGACCTATTTCGAGGTATATTTTACTAAACGTTCCCGTTTTTTTAGAGTTTTTAAATTTAATTTCTCTTGTTTTTTCGGGGACTTGCAACCTCCCTTCTTCTACCCCCCTTTCTTTATCATAGGGGAGACCAAATTAAGCCGAACTGTGGGGGTTCATGCTCACTCCAAGCTTGGAGCTTGTAGAGTTCTCAAACTTAGAGTTTGTTGAGATAAAACGATTGACCGCAAACATCATTGTTTCGATCTAATCCAACCTCTCTTGGAATTGAATTTCTTGGAAGCGACTACACTCAGAAATTTTATTTGTTTTCGTGGTAGCCTTTTTCGCTCCTAAACTAACCCAAATTTCTTGTTCTTTTTCAGGATGAGTAACCTGAACAAATTGGACTTTGCTCCATTGGGAACAACTGGCTCTAAATATCACAGGTGGGTTCGTGATATCCGCTAGCATCTCAAGGCCGATGGAATCTTGGATACGATTCTCGAGCCTTGCCAGGACGTGCTAACTGTTGAGCAAGCTCAAGCTTTGGAAGCAAATAGAGCAGCCTTAGAGGCAAATAAGGAGAAAGCCATCGTCCTAATGACTCGTCATATGGATGATTCTATTCAGTACGAGTGTATGAAAGAAGAAGACCCTAGAAGGCTGTGGGTCTCACTCGAAGATAGATTTGGCAATGTCCGTGACTCCCTGCTTCCTGACCTAGAAGTGAGATGGCATAGCCTCCGTTTCTGTGATTTCAAGTCAGTTCTTGACTACAACTCGGAAGCATTTCGCATTAAATCCTTAATGGAATTCTGTGGTAAAGAGATCACAAATGCGATGTTGATTGAGAAGACTCTCTCTACTTTCCCCGTCTCTGCATTGATGGTTGCTAAGAACTATCGAATTGATGTTACTGCAAGACGAATCACAAGGTTTCATGAGCTCATTGGAGCTATGAATGTCGCTGAAAAACATGACAACATCATTGTGAAGAACTATAATTCAAGATCCGTAGGAACAAGGAATATTCCGGAATCCAATTATAGTCGCGGCCCTAAGAGAAGGCGCCAAGAGCGAAACCCTAATCTTAGGGATACTTCTGGACGTTCTGGTCCATATAATCGCTCTACTTGGGAAGGTAACCGCCAAAATAGGCGAACACAGAACCGAAGAGGTCAACATGGAAAGAGAGAGGGAGGCAACGCCTCTGGCCATGTTGTTGGCGCCACCAACACTAAGAGCCTTCTAAATGACGCTTTCAAAGTGCCTCAATCAATGGAGTTTGAGCGAAGAGATGTATGTTCTCGATGTGGAGTGTCTGATCATTGGGCACACATTTGTAGAGCCCGTGAAGAAATTGTCACCCCCTACAAGGCATATTGTGAAGCAAGCGAAGCTCACTATATGGAATAAGAAGATCAAGAAGATGATCTAGAATGAAGGGTTGAAGACTACAAATGACAGGACCCGCCCCGGATTTCACCCTGAAATCCGAAGAGGCCCTGCGGGGCCCACCTTAGAAGAAATTCTACCAAAAATTTGATAGAACTTCCCCCAAAAATGGACAACCCAAAACCTGTAGAAAAACAATTTCACTTCTAAATCATCCATCCTTATTCTCTTGGAGCCACCCTGCTCCCTATATCACAACATCTCTCATATCACAAAACAATTCTGAAACTTAAGAATATTAATCTCAAGAGTTATCAGAGCAATATATTTCTCAGGCGTACAAGAAGGTAGAATACAAGATAAACGACCAATACTTTTATAATGCGGAAGCTATGACAGCTATGCCTCAACCTCAAGTACGCTCGACCTCAAGCTAAACTGGCCTGCAAATTGGGCATTTAAAACCGAAGGGCCCAGGGAAAAACATTTAAAATCCGTTAGAGTGAGTGGACGAAAAATAAGTACTTTCAAATGTATAAGTAAAACTTAATGCTTTCCCAAGTTATTCTCTAAAATCTCGCATGCAGTAACAATCTTGAAAACACTCTTAATCATCCTCTTTACTGAAATCTCAATCATGTAACAAGAACATCTTGAAATCTCTTAAAATCTCATCCTCAATCCTTATAAAAACATCCTTTTCATGAGGCTCGTTTGATGACTAGAAAGGACTGCTGTCTAGTCATCTCATGCCATCTAGGAGGGACTGCCACCCAGATGACGCATCGGCAGGGACTGCCAACCGGAATAGGAGGCGGTGGATAGATGGGACTGCCAACTAGCCACATGTAGTAGACGGGACTGCCGACTAACCACAGGTAGTAGACGGGACTGCCGACTAACTACCTCATGTCATCTGGAAGGGACTGCTAACCAGGTGACGCATCAGATGGGACTGCCAACCGGGCTGTAGTCTGGAAGGGACTGCCAACCAGACTATTACCTAGAAGGGACTGCCAACTAGGTAAGATACGCATGCGCCAAAACTGGCCTCCTTAATAAACTGAATAGCCTCCTCAAGAAACTGAAAATAACCTCTTTCAATTACTTGCTTTCGGATAGACACTCGGTATTACTTCAATAAATCAATAATAATTCACCGAAAGCATAACTCAGGATTAACTCACTAAATCAAACCTCAATATCTCAATAAATCCTCGAAAGCATCATCGAAAGCATAAAATCAAATACTCTGTAAATCAATAAATGCTTTTGGAAAGAAAACTCAATCTAACTTCAAAGCTGATAAGGACGGAGTTCAAAGCTCAATAAATCTCGATAAATCAATCATGCTCAAATATTCGATGAAACATTCGTACTCGTGAATCCTCATAAAAACCGATACTCGAAATCCAAAATTCTCATAATATTTTCTGAATCAGTCACTTCCCGAAAATTTTTCTCAACTTAATAAGTCATGAATGACTATCTCAAAAATGTACTAAAAGCCCTCGGGAAGGAATTTCAATACTAATCTCGTAATTCATAAATAAAATCTCGATAAATCAACACTCAATAATTCAAAACATAATTTAAATCTCAATTGGAAGGAAATAATAATACTGCATGCATAATTAATTTAAAAAAAAATGTCCACTCACAGTACTATTTAGGCGATCACGCATACGAGTTCCTTCATCGAGCAATAGCTCGGAATATCGCCCTGTACACAATTATAATTCGTGAATAACAATCCGGAGTTATACAATTCCAATGTCCTATTCTCATAAATCAACATTTTCATTCCTTCTCCAATTAATCCAAACTTCACCATTAACACACAATTTTCACGATTACATAATCCACAATGAAAACGAGGGAAATCCGACGGCCGGATTTCCCACAATTCAATCACAAAACTCCAAACTTCCGAAAATCACAACCAATTCTAAATTCCTCCAAACTTCACATACAAGCTCTACAACATTTCTACAATTTAATGGGCTAAAAAACTGAAATTAAAACACTGTCCTACACGCCTCCACGCGCCACCAACAGTGGCAGCGCGTGGGACCCACGAGCCGGCGGCAACCACCTCCGATGGCCACCAAAATTTGGCAGCACCATCTACTCAACAAACCCAACCTCTTTCTCAACTACAACAAGTTCCAATTTTACCTGGAAGAGCTCCAATTAGGCCGGTGAAATTTTTCCAGAAAACTCCAAGAACCCTAGAAATTGAAATTGTTAATTCGAGCTTCTTTTCAAGGTATGATCTTGATTCAGCATTTCCATTCCCAGAACCTTAATTTCTGGCCTTCCCTGTAGAAGAAGGCTAAATTACTGGTGTTCATTTAGACTTAATTCCATAAAAATAACATTGTTAACATCATCCCCTCCCACAAACTTACAAAGTGGACACGTTTCAAGGTTTCACAATTTCTTCAGGATTAAGAGGAGAACTCAAGCTACAAAATTTAAATTCACCATTCATGGATGAGGCTGCATTATAAAACCAATTCGATAATGAAGTAAAACAAGTAGCTATACCATGACACAGTTGGACAATGGAATTCCTACTTTTCTTTGAAATACAAAAGTTCAGCCTAGTTCTCCTACTTCTACTTTCAATTAGCTGAGAGGAACAAACTTTCAAATTTTTTAGATAGATGAATAAAAACAGTAAGAGAATATTGGTGTAACTTATAATGCATCTATAACATAATTTAAGCCATCATATTAGAATCAGGGAAAGCAAATAGCCAATTTCAGCATTTTTGAGGAAGACAGCTGGACGATAAAGATAAAAAGAGTTACAATATATGCACAAAATACTTATAGACATTTAATAGGATGACGATATAGAGAAGGAGGCAAACCTACCAAGACAATGGCTCCAGCCATATATTGTCTACAACATCAAAGTTTGGCAATAGAAGGGCAATGAGACCGCGACTTGCAGCCCAGACAGCGTGAGGGAACTTGGTCTCCCTCGTCCACTGGAAAGTTAATGAACTTATGTTAATTCACTGTCTTGCAGAAACAAATGGAACCTAAGCTTCCATCCCAACTCTATGAGTATGAAAAAAGGAGTGAATTCCAGGAGTAAAATAAACTGACAATTTATTTTCTTGGATAATAACAAAGGTCATTAGTGAAAAAAATTAATCAGCATTTTTTGAGAAATTAAAAAAAAATCTCAATAAATTAAGCATAGACAACAAACTGCATTGATAACTTCAGTCTAAGCTGCTTACTATGTTGGGATTAAACAAGAGAAATAGGAGAAATCATTTGACACAGTGAAAACTTTGGAAGAGAAAATGATGCACAGTATTAGCTTTACACAAGTAAAGCAATGTTAATTTACAACCAAAATGCATAAGATAACTTATTACCTCAAGAGGAGGGTTTAGAAGCTCTATTCCACTGCTTATCTGACCATATGGCTCCATTAGATCAACCACACTCTGTAGGTCTTCTTTAGTCAATGTTAGCCACAGATGATTCACCAGCATTTTGCTTAGCTTCTTTTCAATTTTGGTTTTCCACACTCCTTTTGGAATAATGCTGTTGAATGCCTGCAAAAAGCAATAAGGATTACCCATTACGTTTTGAAAAATGCATCAAGGCTTAAAAAGATAAAAAATAGAGAGAGAGAGAGAGAGAGAGAGAGAGAGAACAGTATCAATTGTGCCTTACCGCAAACCAACTACTGTAGCTCATAAGCTCATCTATATCGAGAAAGTTGCTCCTAAAGGCACTACCTTCCAACGATGCAGGTACCAGCTTTAATTCTATAAGCCTTAAAAGAGCAGTCTTTTTAGCAGCCTGAATGTATAGAATGTTGCCATGCATGTGAAGAAAAGATTATAACAAAAGATATCAAGGATAAATAAATAACTTATAATAAAGGTAGATAGAAGTATCAGACAACACTTCAAAGTACTAGCAAGCTTCGGTATCAATCACTCTAATTTCTTTTTCCAAATTGACCTCCATATACTCCATGTGCACACCCCAAACATGAACTTGAAATTCTCCAGAATGAAAGCTGACATATCAATGTACAACATACTAAAATTTCAAGCTAATCGGAGTTCAAGAAGTAAGGGAAAAGATGGATGTAAATAGACTGAATTGTCAGGTTTAAAAAAAATGTAGCAGCAGCAGAGTCAACTTAGAAAATCCACCAAAAATTCAATTTAAGACCAATTGACAAGAAATCAATTTTGAAACAACTATTGGAATGTCTAGTTCAATATATACAAAAATCAGAGGTTAAGGGGGGTGTATTGTATATGGAATTAGTGGAACTTTTAAAGAAATCTATGGAATTTAAAAGTCTGGGTGTATTCAATATAGACTTTTAACAGTCCATGAAAGTCTTGAGGTATTCAATTAGGATTTTTAAAGACTTCATGAATTCCACCAAAATCTAGGGGTATTCAATTAGGACTTTTAAAAATGAATAAAAGTACAGAGGTATTCAAAATATCATTCATACTTATGGAATTAGAAAAACATTGATAATCATGGACTTTGTAGTGTTAACTATACATACCAAACTCCAATAATTTTCCAGCCTCTAGACCAAAGATTTCAAAAAGTCTATCAAAGTTTCCTCTTCAAAAAAAAAATCTATTAAAGTTCTTCTCTCTACGCATGAAGAAGTTTGTCCTTCATCATCTCTCTTTCTTAATTTTTTGTCTTTTCTCTAATCTTTTATGATATCAACCTATTTTGATACCCAACATGTTCATTGTAGTTGTTGAATGTGATTTTTTTTTTTTTCAATTGTGATACTTTGAACCCTAATAGCAATAAAAATGATTTATGAAACCCTAAAACTCAAATATTGTGTTCTAAACCTAAGACCTTGAACCATACTAAATTTTATCTTATTAATTAATTATTCTCATTAATATGAATTTATATTATGGTTCAAAAAAAGGTTGAACAATTGAATTTCAATTGATTGATTATAGATCAAGACATTGACCAATATTGCTACAATATTTGTTAATCGGCGAAAACAAAATTGATGAGAATAATCAACCATAAACATCAAGTGATCTATATTATATATTTATGTTGTTAGGAGATTAGGAATGAGAACAAACTCGCTAGACAGACTAACAATCATTTATTTGAGTTGATTTCTATTAGAAGATACTGGAGCATTGAAGAGACAACAAGTTATTATTTTGTTTTGTGTTTGGGCTACATTTGTTTATTTTTTATTTTTTATATATTTTGTACATTCTAGAAAATCTGTAGAAGTCATTCATAATAAAGTATATAGATTTTCATGAATCAATAAAAGTCTGTTGCTAAAATCAATGGTTTTAAGAAATCCATAATAGTCTATCAACTTTTTAAAGAGTCTGTGGACTTTTCAAAAAGTCTGTCATTTAAAAAAAGTCTGCACAAATCCAAATACAATACACCCCCCTTAATGATTCAAATAGAAGTTCAAATCCTAGCAGAAAGTCAGAGGGTACACTGAAAATTCTAGAACTTTGCCAAAAACAGACCGGACATAAAAGAAAAATCACCGAAAATTCAGTACACATTGAAATAAGATGAAACCTTCCAGATCCTTTGTTAACTAGCAGGACAGAAACATATCAAAATTTCAAGATAATTGGATATAAGTAAGTAGGGAAACACAAGGCTCAAATTTAACAGATTGGTAGCTTTCTCAGAAAATAAAAGAGCTAGCTGCCAAATAGGTGACCTGTTGCCAAATGAGTATTTAGAAAGAAAGACAAGCTTATAACAACCTGGTGGCACAAAATCTGGCCTTTGAAAGCATGTGTATATATCCAAACATACCAAAACTTGTCATAACAATAACTTCAATAGCCCTAGTTTCTCTGTCAATCTAAAGACATGCAGTCATCAGATATTTCTCCAATTAGCAAAGAAACCCCAAATTGCTACCCAATTCCCCAAACTTCATCCTCATACATGACACATCTAATCAAAATATCACAAATTATAACAACCAAAAACAAAACTGAAGCTTACCCAACCAAATTTTCATATAGTTACACAATTTTGTTCCCATACAAAATAAATCACCACATACTCATACAGATTCAACCATATAATTAAGCATTGGAGAATTAAATTGGAAGAGGGACTTACCAAAGCAGTTGACGCAGGTCACTCTTGTTGTTATTGTTGTCTGCCTGACACGATATGCTTCGAGTCTTGAATACAAGTGATATGAAATAGAGAATCTTATTCTGGGTTCTAGATTCTTTTCACAACAATTTACAAAACTGTCTTTCGGCTCCACTCCGATACAATCTGCAGTCCCCAAACACAAAGTTACAGAAAATCCTTTTTCACCGACAATACCAGCCTTCTTGGTTCTCTTTGTCTGTATAGCAAATCAGGAATCAAGGCATCAGACCCACCATCATCTCAATAGTTTAAAAAAATAAAAGCAAAAATAATAGCAGCATCGATAAAAGCTGCTCCTATCCAGGATTCAGTTCAATTGAGATGTCATAATCACAGAAACAAAAACTATTTGCAGATTGTAAAAAATAGAGGTCCACCCCCACTATCTTTGAAGAAGCCGAATAATAGAAAGACAAGGCACTACTCACAAAAACTACAAGATAATTTGAATATGACAACCGAAAACTCACAAATAATACGGCACACATAAAACTGACAATTGTGGAAGTGTCAAATTATAGAGAACAGTTAAAGTGGAAGGTTCAAGATTTTTTGAGATTTGTCCGTGCCTACTCATTAAGTGCTTGAATCAATGAGCCTCTCTTATTCCATGACTTCATATACTACTTGTGTCCCAATCAAAGATCTGCAGAGCTAGGATACCACCCTTCTTTTCCATAACTATGACCTTGTGATGCACATGAGTATGAGCTTGTATCTCAACGGCAGGGGTTTAATTCTCTGTATTACAAACACAGCTCAGATGAATAGTCATGCATATCTAAGTCCCAATTGTGAGTTGCACTGAATGCAGATAGGAGTAGCACTGAATGATAATTTGAAATAACAATAAAATTACATTGAATTTCCCTTTTCAATTCCCCTGTGAACTTAGTATGAAACTACATAAAACTGAGAAAAGAACGAAAACCCTGTATAACCCACATGAAGTTCCATTTCTTAAGGTGTACAGTAACCCAATACTTGTTTTTGCAATCCCCATTTTAACACAAAAATCGAAAGAAAAAAAATTACAACTGAGCAATATATGATTTGAATGTACAATTATCACAATCCCAATGGAGAAAAACATATCTATATTGATGAGATTTGTAAAACAGAAAGTAGATCAGTAAGGCTTATCAAACCAAGAGATTTGATGGAATAGAAAAGAAAGGCCACAAGAACAAAAATTGTCAATTATCGCTAGGAAGAACATGAAAAAGAATCATACCCAGAAATAAGCAGTGGGAGTTCTTGAAATTGTGCAATCTTGCCGAGAGTTCACCTGGAACTAGCAGTGGATATTGGGTATTCCTCTACAAAACCCTAGATTCACCGCTGTTCTTGAGCAATCTTCTGCAAACCATCTTCCACCGCCCGTTCTAGCCTTTTCGGGAGCCTTAATAATCAGCTCGTTTTCTGGCAACTCGCCCATATCTTGCCATTGGATGATGCCGGCAGCACTGCTTGTTCTTCAAGTTCATGGCCCATGGCTGTACTGTGTAAATCAGGCTAATGGTGGAGACGAGAGTTAGGTCAATGAAGTTTGGGTTTCATATTGAGGGTTCGACCAATAGAGATTTGGTTGATTTCGGGGAATCTGAGATTGGGGTTTCCCTATTTGGGATTTCAGAGTGAGAGAGAGGAAGACTATGATTTCTGGGTAAAGAAGAGAGTTGGATGAAGAAGAGAGCGAGAGAAGATTGAGAGTGAGACAGGGAGAGGAGCGATCTGAAAAGAGAGAGAGAGAGAGAGTAGAACATGAGAGTTCAGCAATAAAGAGAACAGATATTTCGCGAGAGTTCAGTGATAAAGAGGACAGAGATTTCGCCAGAGAGATGGGGAGCTGTGAGTGTTGGGCGTCTTGAGAGAAGAGATCGAGAGGTTATGAAAAATAGCTAAGGCACTAACTTTGTTTAAATGTGCCCTCAGTTGTTTAAGGCATTAAGCAATAGCTTTGGTTTCTTTGCTTTTTGGTTACTCAGACAACGTATAAATACATTTATGTTGTCTGAATTGTTACATAGATGAGGGAACAAAAGATGAAAATTTCCCGCTTGTGCAATCAAAATGCCAGTTTTGGCGCTTAAGCTAGGCATTTCTCATTCACACAACAGAAATAGTTCATTATGTTGTAGGAAGTTGCAGGCATGACAAACCATTGAAACCAAATTTACTTGTTTTGGGGGGGAATGAATGTCATTTTGGAGACTTCTTCAAATTTTTCCACTTACTTGCACAACGGCACATTAAAAACCATTGTACGATGATTTGCAAGTATACTCCTACAACACAAATAACTAAATTGTTTTACAATTTAGTAGCATCTAGGATACAATTTGGAGCCAAATTTGAGTCCATCTAGGAGGGAAATCTGCCGCAATTTTTTTTTATTCACACAACAGATTATTCTTGTAACCGTTGTGCAATGACCTTCTAAACAAAAACTTTAGAATTTTAATCACCTTATATAACATAAGTTTACTAAACATGTTGTGTGATTCACTTTTCTTCATCACACAACACTTTTTTTTTCCGTTGTGCAAAAAGTGTTGTGTGTTAACGTTTTTGGTGTAGTGTCAGATGGCTCAGCAGCCTAATGAGTATTTTGTTGCTTATCACTAGTGATTACAGATTGAGAAAGCCAAGTTGAACATGGTGTTACCGAAAAAAGAATTGGTCAAACTGGTGATCAAGGGCTTAGAGCTACACCAACAAAAGAAAAAACATGGTAGCTTGTTCAAATCCATGGGAGAGCTGATCACAGAGATAGGTAGTTTCGAGCATCCCCTCAGGGAAATTGATGCTAGAAAGAATGCTTCCAAGGGGACGTACGTCCTAGGGAAGCACCTGACAGTGGCT
This sequence comes from Rosa lucieae, assembly GCA_024704745.1. NCBI lineage: Eukaryota > Viridiplantae > Streptophyta > Magnoliopsida > Rosales > Rosaceae > Rosa > Rosa lucieae. The sequence continues at coordinate 25,598 of JANPXK010001001.1, forward strand.
ACTATAAACTATCAGCCAACCACATATGATCCCTATTATCAAGGCAATGAGGTGTTTCCGGAAGAGGATGAAGAGGAGAAAAACGATGTTTCCACCTTCAAGCTTGTTAATGTATAAGATTAGGCGGTAGCCAAATCTTGGTCAACGCTGGTTCGAGGGGCGAACCGCTATTTGTGATATTCTTGTGGCTTCCACTATCTGTCAAACAAAATACACTACACCAAAAATCTTATCAGACAATGGCAGAAAACCGTTGTATGATTTGGAGACCCACCGTTGTAGAGTGAGCCGTTGTCTGATGAAAAATCCGACAACGGTGGAACACAGTTGTGTGAGAAACAAACAGACAACAGGTATGTGTTATGACTGTTGTGTGATAGCTCGACAGATGCCAAGAGCAGTTGCTGCAGTTGAGGCGCTGTCTTCAGACAACAGTGCCAGTTTTAAGCTGTTGTATGTTAAGCGTGTCAGACAACATTTTTTTAATTTTGTCTATTGTCTGATTGATCTTCAAACTTCAGTTCTTGGACTATATCTATTGTGTGATTAACTTTAGAACAACAGAGTTCAGTTAATTCTGTTGTGTGATTAACTTTTACGACAACAGAGTTCAATTAATTCTGTTGTCTGAGTATAAATTAGAACATACTGATTCGTTTAAAACAGATGAGTGATATGATTGATTACAATGATTTAAGTCCCATTTTTGGCCATTCAGACAACAGGCAGTGATCATTATATCTAATATGTTTGTGCAATCATTT